>WBZZ01006787.1:17500-72500 GCA_019918135.1 Paulinella micropora | reverse complement strand
TGTCGTATGTCTCATGTCTCATGTCTTATGTCTTGTGTCTTATGTCTTATGTCTTATGTTATGTTATGTTATCTTATCTTATCTTATGTTATGTTTTGTATGCATGTATGTATGCATGTACATGCATGCATGTATCCATGCATGTATGTATGCATGCATGCATGTATGTATGTATGTATGCATGTATGTATGTATGTATGTATGTATGTATGTATGTATGTACGTACGTACGTACGTATGTATGTATGTATGTGTATGTATGCAGCAGCTGACACGGCGAGCTTCCAACCCCAGCATGACGAGAGACAGTAACAGCAGCAACAACAACAACAACAAAGATACCAGGTCAGCCATGAATCAATCAAATCAACCAATCAATCAGTCAATCAGGCCGCATATGTATGTATGTGTGTATGCATGTCCCATGTCAAGAGAATTCTCATATCTATAACGCACACACACACACACACACACACGCGCGCGCGCGCGCGCGCGCGACGCACAGAACGCAAATGCGTATGTTTCACACACATAGCGCGCACAGCAGCCAGAACGGTAAGGACATAGCACAGGAAACAGATATGCACACAAAAAAACACAAATACGCATGTTGACTTATAGCGCGCACAGTAGCCAGAACGGTAAGGACACCTCTGTCTCGGCGGGGCAGAAGCGCAAGAAGAAGGCAGGCACACCACGCAATGGCTCAGGTGGCAGTGATGTTGCTGCAGCCATGGTGGGAGTGGCCCCCGAGGCTGATTCCGAGCTGCTGGGGGGAGAGGGGGCCGATTACGATCATCACGATAACTCTACGGGACATGAGACGGCATACGGGGTGGACAGTGAGCGGATGAACGTGTCGGTCTCGGTCGCGAGCTCCATGGGTGACATGAAAGCACAATCTCACCACCGTAGCCTCACTCCACACCAGCCAATCACTCCGCTGAGTCAAGCCATGGCTATGACCACGCCCACAGAGCAGCGCACGTACCCGGCCGGTCCTCGCTCCCGCCCTAGCCGGCCAAACGTCCGCAAGAAGCAGCACAACCACCACAACAGCTCCAACTATAACTCGCCCGCCTCGCACACAGACTCGTTTAGCCGTGAACCACCCTCCTTCAGCCCCGCGGGACTGATCGACACCAGTGGCCGCGAAGACCACGACCACTCGCTCTGAACATCCTCCTACTCCTGCTTCTACTACTACTACTACTACTACTACTACTACTACTACTACTACTACTACTACTCCCACTCTACTACTACTACTACTACTACTACTACTACTACTACTACTACTACTACTCTTCCTCCCTCTCCTCCTCGTTCTCCTCCCTCCATCCCTCCTTCCTCCGATATACATATATTCTCTCTCTCTCTCTCTCTCTCTCTCTCTCTCTCTCTCTCTCTCTCTCGGACCCACAGACACAGTAGTTGCATTGCACAGACTTACAAGGTAGCTATAGGGTTGCCTTTTTAGTGCTGCTGTAGGCAGAGAGGGAATAGCTAGTCTGCTCTCTGTCTGTGGTGTTTATCTGTGCTTGGCTGTCTTATCCATTCTGTGGTTTGGACCACAGTCCCTGGGTGGGTGAAATAGCCTCTCGCTGAACCCTGATAGACCAGGGGCCTCCTAGTATCACCCTCATTAGACCATCTCACATACTGCTTGTGCCTTTGCTGTGATTTGGTTAAGAGTGAGAGGGAGGTGTGGTAAGAGTGTGTGCTCCGTAAAGCCGTGCATTGGACACTTGGTTAGGAGCGTTAAGTGGCTGTTTAGGTGGTTGTACAAAAACAACTACAAACCTTAGTGGGCTCTCTCTCTCTCTCTCTCTCTCTTTCTCTCTCTCTCTCTCTCTCTCTCTCTCTCGCTCTCTCTCTCTCTCTCTCTCTCTCTCTCTCGCTCTCTCTCTCTCTCTCTCTCTCTCTCTCTTTCTCTCTCTCTCCTGAGAGATGTATTTAATCCCCAATTAGCTTGAACAAATGTAGAAAAGTGTTTTCTATCTGTTTGTACGTCAAGAGCGGGTGTGTCAACTTTCGTAGTGTTTGCTGTTTTTCTTGCTCTCTCTCCAAACCTAACGCTCCCATTTTTTTCTGTCTTCCTGCTCATGTCATCCCCCTTCTCTCTCTCTCTCTCTCTCTCTCTCTCTCTTTCTTTCTTTCTCTCTCTCTCTCTCTCTCTCTGTCTCTCTCTCTCTCTCTCTCTCTTTCTCTCTCTCTCTCTCTCTCTCTCTAAATCAATACGTGATTGTTTTCTTTACCTGTGTTTTTCCTGAAGGCGTGAGACGTTTATTGTTGCAATTCATAGTCGGAGTCCCTAAGAGGACCTACCGACTCTGTATTAGCTCCTCTCTCCTTCTCTATCCCTGGCTTGGAAAAACCTACGCAAGCAAAAACATTCCTACCACAAGCAGAAATGCAGAGTAACAACAGGGAGAGCCGGTCTCACCGACAATGCAACATTAGATATCACAATCAATTACGCCAACCCTGTACTATATCCCGAAAGTTTGATTGTCTGCAGTAGTACTCGATCAGTGTGTTGTACATGGGCCAGGACCGAGGTTGTCTTTTTGGTTGTGTACCGAAAAACCCAAGAAATTTTACCAACCAGTCAGAATAATCTCACCCGCAAAACCTGGCTAAACCCGTGTTCTTGTACCCCCTCACAAGCGCAAGCTGTAGTGCGGCCAGGCCAGATTTGTGTCTTGTCCACTCGCAGGACGACTCAAAATCAAAAGGCTTAGAGTAGGCTTAACTCTAGGGTTTTTCACCATCCAACAAAGCGGGTGTCAGGTGCGAAAGAGCCACCCCAGGCCAGAGAAAGCCTGTCTGTTTTTCTGGATTGGGTTGACTCTTTCGCACGCGATACCCGTGATTTTCGGGATAGAGTATTACTGGGGACATTCAAGACACAAAAACGTCCGACTTTGATCTCATCGTTCTCCATCAATCGGAAGTGATATGACAATGCGGAAGCAATCGTTTGAAAGCTCAAGACAAGAGCTTTCCAACGTGTGCTCTGCATTTTTGCATCTCAAATATTGGTATTCTTCAAAGTTAGGCAGTTTTGCCACTTGAATGTCGTCATTGATATTCATAGAATAGGCCTTTAGTCTATATTGGAAGGAGCTATTGATTGGTGGATGAAATGTTCAAGTCATAGATCATCTACTCTCAAGACGCCAAGAAGACCACTGAATTGCACCATTAAACAGCAAACACTTCGCTTGAGTTTCTACCGGTATGTATTGATATTACTTCAATCAGTACTAAGCTTGCTGTGACATTATCATAGTAATATTACTTGAAGATTATTAATGTTTGACCAGTATAACTTAATATAATTATCCGGAACTCACAACTCACCGCGTCTGCATTAACAAAGCTTTAATAACGCGCCAAACCAACAGAAGGCGCGCAGATCGACATGACTGGCCGGATATAAGTAATGGCTACCGTTACTCTTATACGGCCGGTCCTTGTAACTATTAATATCATTGATTATTAGTTCTAACACTCCCCCTGGAGCAAAGTAAATTAGTAAAAGTTACTGCAGGTCCTAACCTCTATTACTATTTTGTGAAACTTAGAAAACACAAACTCAAAACATACTATGAACACTGGCCTTACCCTCACTCTCTCCGAGAAGTATTGTCGGATGTGGCTACCCCTCTACCCGTGGCACGCATATATCAAGTAGATTATACGCAGGGCAGCGAACCCACGGTATAGAGAGGCCTCTCCGACGAGAAGATTATTATCCTATCTCCAACTAACCTCTCAAATAATAGTAACTATCAAGTAAGGTAGTATGTAATAATGACACATGTTATATGAACTTGAATATGATATGGAGTTATTGATATACCACAAGTAGATACATAAATAAATTCATATAATGTAGATCATAGTATAAGCATTTGTCTATCTACTATAGATGATAATCACGTATATATGAGCATGGTTACATATGAAAAATAAAATCATAAGTTTACAAGCGCTTCCCGGCGTAAGGGGTGTCAAAAGAGACAAATTATCGACCGGTCTGGTACAGCACAGGGGGTGGATTCCAAGCCTGTCAACATTCGAGAGGTGATGAATCGCCCATCACACCAACCACCCTGGCCTCCAACTTGATCTTTTATAATATATTATATGTAATATAATAATAATAGTGTGACTGGATCAATTATGATCATAAGTGTAACTTATATATATACACGTAAAGAGATCATGTGAGGGCACGCGGGCCCAAGCAATTGCACGATAACACATTGGAATTCGCGCAAGAGTCTGAGCGCGATCAACCTCACGGGCCCGAGCAAGAGCGCGATCACACTCTGGGATCCGCACAAGAGCCCGAGCGCGATCAACCTCCGGATCCGTACAATTGGCCGCGTTCATGGCAGGTGGGGGGGGACCTCGGAAGGAGACTTGAGCGGTCGGCCTCCCTAGCGTGTACCTATAACATCTGTCTCTGTAAATAATATATGCAAAAATTACATCTCATGATACGGATATACGATTAATATTGCCCATAAAATACGAATATATAAGTAAATTCCCTGATCATTTCAAGTTGCGAGAAATCAAAACCCAACCGTTTTGAACTGAGTTCGTCCAGCCTTACCGAGACTTTATCCGCTAGATGATTAAACTTATCATGCGTGAAATTAATCTTGGTTAAAATGTCCGCGACATTATCCTCGGACGATACACGAACTAAAATAACTACCCGGTCTTTTACGAGTTTCGCAAGGAAATGATACCGTACGTCGATGTGTTTTAATTAGTGCGTGATTCACCGAGCCCCCGTTCTGCCAACAACATAGCTCCTTCGTTGTCCTCGTATAGGGTGGTAGGCTCATCGAGGGCAATACCCATATCCCTCAAAGTCTGCCTGATGGCTAAAAGCTCCCTCACCGCTTCATTAGCTGAAACGGTCTCTGCTTCAAGAGTAGACTGAGCTATCACCGGCTTGAACTTTGAGAACCAAGCTACGGGGGCACCATTGAAGAAAAAGATAAACCCTGACCGAGACTTACGGGATAGTCTATCCCCCGCAAAGTCTGAGTCAGCAAACCCGATCAAAGGTTTTCCTGTTATCAAATTTTCGATGTTGGTGATCACGGGCACGCTGAACTCATCAAACGCTACCGAACTGAGCGAGAGGTGTTCCTCCCCCTGGGGTACCTTATCGGACTGAATGAGATTCACATTTAAAGCGTTAGCGGCTGCTGATGGCTTCCTAGTGGCCTTCCACGACTTCGGCACCTTAGGCACCTCAAATAATCCAGAGATCAACTCCAAAAGCTTCTTGTCCCCTCTACGAAAGAACAAAGCCCGTGGAGTTATTATCCATGGAAACATGCGATGCAACATGGCATAGGATATCTGGGGATTAGGGATCTGGTGCTTGGCTGGTATGCTCAAAGTACATATCAATAAGGGGCGTGTGTGCACGGCTAAGAAGATAAGCATCCCAACTAGACACCTGATATCGTAATTCAACAACCTATGCCACTTCTTGAGGGGTGCCGGCGATTCCGAAGTGAAGGGGGTCTTAGCAGGGGTTTCTTCCAAATAACCCAGTTCGTTCAGGATCAAGAGCTCATATTTCCTCTGATGGAGCAAAATCCCTCTATCGTTCTGTACTATTTGGATGTTCTTGAATTCTGTAGCCTTTCCCAAGTTCTTACAACGGAACCCGTGCTTGCTGAAACGGGCTACGAGGGCTTCATGTGCGGCCTCGTCCGCCGCATGAATCCCATCGTCGACATGAAAGGATAGCAATTGGGTGTCTTTAGGTTGGTCCCCGAGCTTCACAAGGAAGCTTTGTCCAGATTAAGGGGGGTGAATTTCTGACGCACAACTAACTCGTGCGACATCACGTCGTACCAAAGTCTGCCCGATTCCGGATGCCCATAAAGCGCCTTCTTGAGCAACCAGACGAAACCAGGCTTCTCAAACCCAGGGGGGGGGGGGGGGCTTAACATAGATGTCATAAGGCAGGTGAGCATTGGAGGTAGGCAGTGGTGAAATCAACAAGCCACAGATCAATCCCAAAACAAGCAGCATACGCAATAATAAGCAAAATAGTGCGGTGATGTGCGGTCGGTGAGTATGTCTTTTTAGGATCAAACTGTAAACCCGCCCTAAGTAGGTCGCCCCGTAGGGTAACCCTTGCTTTATGGAACTCTTCACGGGTTCCCTGCTGCTTGATTGAATCTATCCACTTCAGGGGAATAATGGGGGACCCAGATCTTTTCGCCTCACTTTCTTCTCTCCATTCGAAGGCCTTAAGCTCTTCTTGCTGACGCACCTCAGTTTCCCGTGTCTGTCTTCGATCTTTAGGCTTCTGAATAACGGGAAACTGAGGTACCTGTTCGCTGACTAAGCAATAGTCTATCCTCTCCTCGCGCGCACAAATGGATATGTGCCCTCTCCTCGTCTTACCTCCCCCTGGAATTATCTTCTCAAGGGAGATGGACGCTTGCTTATGAGAGCGCCAGTTAGTACCGTGTTTGCTCTTTTCGGACTCTATTCTATCCCTCTCCCCCTCGGCGAACTCGAATTCAGAGGTGATATTCGAGTCAATCGCCGGTGCAGATATGATTGAGGCAGATGAAGCAGCAGATGTGGGCAATGCATGGAACAGCGACAGGTGAAGCAGCAGGTGTGGGCAATGCATGTGGAACAGCAGCCATGTGTTCGGCATAGGCATATTTGATGATCTCCTTGTCCCACATCTTATCCGTTGCGCCAATCATCAAAAGTAACATCATGTGCGGGGAAACGTTTAGATTTCCGTACAATCGGGGCGGAAGGTTGGAGCGTGACCCCTTTACGTTCAGCAGTTTCCCACTGATCGCCGTAGGTTTGTTTAGCCCATTCTTCCCCCCACATCCCTGACTTTGGTCTTCCCCCCCCCCCCCCCCCCTCTTACCTATTGCTTTACGCGTTGACTCCCCCTCATCTTTTCTGCAGTTATTCGGTTCAGAACTAGCCCTAGGCCTAGGGCTCGGGGGTTTTAGGGTTGGTAAATTCTCATAGCCGGGACCGAAGTCCTCGCTATCGGAACTACTCGTAACTTTACCTGGAGATTGAGGGGGGACGTTCGTGACATTAGGTATACCAGTAGTGATGACCTCATGAACTACTCCCCCTGCAGCAAGTCCTGGTGCTGGGGGGTCATCTATGAGATTATTACTCTCTGGAGAGGGGCCAAGTTCCGTGGCTTCGGTGGATGTGTGTGGGTTGGTGGTTGACTCTGGATTGGGTTTGGGTTCGGCACTCCAACCTACGGAGAAGAGCTTAACTTTCTCCCCTGGGGTCTCCCCCAATGATTTGGTTGTCTCTTTCTTTCCCAATCTCCATACGTCAAACATCACATCCCGTACATTACCGTGTATTGTACGATCTACAGGGTCGTAGACCCTATAATACCCGATATTCCGTTCATAGCCCAGGAACGAACATCACTTTCCTCCCCCTTTCCCCTTTTCCCCTACGTGCCTTGACCTTCATTACAGCGGCACAATCCACAGGTCGCAAATGATGGAGATAAGGTTTAGTTTTGTGGATTACCTCATAGGGAGACTTGCCACGGAAGGGTCCTTGGGAAATGGGGAGGAGGTTAATGATGTATGTCGCGTTTTAGGAGGAAGCTCGGCATCGCTTAGGAGAGCTCTAGCCGGGCCTCCATTGGTCTGGTGCGATCTCTCAAAGTTTTGCGACGGCTTGCTTCTCCGCCTTTGGGGCCTCTAGGAGAATAACTTGCGTTTCATCTATCCATTCCTTGAAAACACTGTATAGACCATATTCTTGGTCACAAGTAACGCGTTTTACCTTTCTTGCGGTGTGCCGTTCGAAAAAGGCGACAGTCTTAAGGAAGCAAGAGAAAAACTCGTTCTTATGGCGAAGATAATAATCTATTTCAAAATTAGAAGCAAGACACTTAAAGGTAAACTTATACTTCTTACCGTCCCACGATATCGTATTCCACCAACCCTGAGTATCCATTGAGATGTGAATCCCAGGGTGGCGTTCAACGATATGGTGGTTGCTTCTGAAGTGCGGTGATCGCTTAATTTTATTGCGCAAGCAATACTCACACTTCGTGATACGTTCTCTCCAACCTACACCCACTATTTGAACCCCCATATAGTGAGCCATTCTTTCCATAGCTTTTACACCGCGATGTTTACACATGCGATGAAAAACTATGGCATGAATGCTCTCTTTATGGTGGGGTCGAACAACTGGGTGGAGGGCTCTCTCCATCCCACATTTGGCATCATGTTCATAATCATGACGAGCATCGCAACACGCATCATCGATCATAACATTACAACATGACAGCTCCCGTCCCCTATTCTCACCCTTCTCATTTTCTTCGTCACATCTCCAACCACATACACATGGTGACTCTCCACAATACACATCAGTATATATAGGTAGGGATGTCTTCTGAGAAGGGAGAGTAGAGGGAAGTCAAAATGTGATGGTGGAGGATGATGAGGTATCATCCTCGACCTTCTCGTTCTGCTTTCTCAACGGGACAGGGTCATACCATTCGTTAGGATTGAGCGGGGTCATGCCGGGGGGGTCAAATACAGATAGGTTGTTAGGTAATGACCTCCCCCGCACAACGTCTGTTCCTCAGCGATAGGGATAGGTTCTCTTAGAACAACAAACTGATTGTTCTGATGCACAACAGCTAGTCCTTTCTTAACCCATGCAGAAGTAGCAACCAACCCGTACCTCAGATGTGGGTTGTATGTAGTATGTGAGTCAGACTGACACACAAATCTCTTGCCCATGTAAATCAGACATCCTCATTTCTACCTCACCTTTATACTCTGTTCGGATGCTTCCCTTTGCTATCCTAAACTTCTGAGGGTCCAACTTCATGCGGACAAAGGATTGTTTATGAGGAGATTGTGACTCACTCGCACCACTGTCATCCACCCACACCATATCAGAAGGACTAGTCTCTTCTGGCCCCCCCTCTTCACTCTCCATCATCATGACAGCACAATCAGATCTTTCTTCTTCAGATGGTAGAGGCTGTGCATGTGGTGATTGTGACGAGGTATGTGAGGATGAGGACGCTTGAGACAAACCAGATATGCTTAAGCCGGTTGTGGCTTTGTTATCATCAAAGTTAGGCATGTTCTTCATCCATTCAGAAATGAACGGGAATGAAGCCACAATACCTCGAGTAAATTGGTTTTAATGCTTAGTGGCGTATGTAATGATGCAATCCTCCAAAGCAGTGAAGAGGTCACAGTAGAGTTCATCGACCTCTCCATCTGCTTTGGTGATAAGTGATGCTCGGACTTGTAACCCCTCAGCCCCTTTTGCAATGGCTTTGACAAATCGTTTGATCTCACTTACCTCAGGTATCTGATCGTCACTTGTCTCCATCCTTACCCTACCCGTGTCTTGCCAATGCCAAGGTAAGTCCTTCCATTCTTCCTCTTCCTCATCCGTCATCCTTCTTGCTAAGTCTGTAACAGACGACGATGGCACCGACGTTGCAGACAAAGTGAGGGGAAGAGCGGCTGATGACGAGGAAGAAGAGGATGAAGCAGGCGTGGTAGTGGTAGACGCTGTTAGGGATGGAGTGGGTCTTGCAACTTTCTGTTCTGCGGGTGGTTTGACCCAATCAACAGTCAGGCATTCATTAGGGGAGAGTAAGGACGAATTAGTGGGGGGTAGGGACCCCGACCTTGATTTGCTCCTATACACTTCCAAAATAGTTGCCCTACTGTTTTCTTGCGTCATGTGTCTAGTACAAAAGTCAAACCCTCAAAAGTCAAACCCTTGTCCCAACCGGGTGGCCAACTTAACCCCTTCCCCATCCCCCCGCCGTGCAGCGGAAAGTTTCCATTCACACCGCTTTCCAGTACTCTCGGCAATGGCCTCGCATTGCTTGGAACTAGCTACGTGGCAGGTGTTGGGGATCAAGGGCTGAGCATGTAGGTTAAGCATTGGTCCGTCTACCTCCTTAATGACTAACGGGTGGTTACTAAGGAGAACTTTTTTGTAACCTGCTTTGAAACGTAGCAACCCCCAACCATCCCCATGGGGGTAGATTGCCCCTTGGGGGGTGGGGTCTGCTACCATTTCCAAGGAGGTCTTAAAATCGCTCTCATGTAACAAGGGAATTCTGATGGAGTTTTTAGAGGCATTAGACATGAAGGTGGAAGTGGCAGTTTCTCCCTCTCTCATAGACCTTCCTTGTCGTGGTGCTTGTTCTCTTCCTCCAACTAGCACTCCAGCTCCTCCAGTTGCGCTAGGTGGCAGGCTCATAGGTGCAAAAAGAGGCGAAAGTGGGGGGGAGGTGATGTGTGTCTCTCTCTTCTCTCCCTCATCTTCTCCTTCTTTCTCCATCATGTTTATCGCGTACATATGGTTTATGTATCTCACCTGATCTACCTCTCCCCCTCATCGTCTGTGTCTTCGTCCTTGGCAACAAGAATCCTTTCAGCTGAAGCAGGGGGGTCAGAGTCATCCTCCTCATCGTCCTCTGAGTTGGACTTTGAAGGAGACGAGTCTGATCCTCCTGCGTTCAGACTGATAGCTTTCTTGCCCTTGACGAAGTCAGATGCTTTCAGCTTACGTCTCTCCTTTGTCTTCTTTCCTGTGTTTCTCTCTCTGTCTGTGCTTGCCTCACGTTGCTCAACCTTAGCACTCCTAACGCTCTTGCTGTCCTTCCTTCTCTCTGTCCCTCGAGCTAATGCAACCGTCCGGGCTGCTTGCAACCTTAAAGGGCAGTCGTTGGGACCATGTCCGTCCCTTGGACAGTCCTTTAATTGGCAACGCACAAGACAGAATTTCATAACATGATCATTGTTACAGTTGGTAACACCTAACCTTGTCATACTTTGCTTGCCTGTCTCCTGCCCCAATGAGGTTAACTGCGATGGGATCAGCACGTGAACTGCCAGTCCCATACAGCTTCTGTGTCTTGGTCACAGACACACTCCCTTGGGCGATTTGTTGCACTACTTGCAAGAAATCATCCCAATCTGGCCTCTGTTGGGGCAACAAAGACAACCATACATTCTCATAATAGCGAGCAAAGGGAGGTAGATGTTTGAGTTTGTTTATGATCATGTCTGTCTTCATAGGGACGGGGATGGAAGCTCCCATCCGCTTCTCTTGCTTCTCAAAGATGTTGAGGTATCCTGCTAACCATGTGCTCACATCTTTCACCTTCTTGGGGTAAGAGTGGTAGATGGTTTGCTGATCCTCTTGGAACTTGACTAATTCAAGCCCACCGTAATGTTTTTGCAGAGCAAGGAAGCATGCTACTCCATCCGTCTCTCCCTGTTGCATCACAGCCATAACCTTACGGTCATGGGCGCATGACCTGCAAAAGGTAAGCAAATAGGATTCTTTTGAGGGACTCTCTATTTTGCTTGTCAACTGCTCTATAATGCCTAGCAGCTCGCTGAGAACTAAACAAGGCAGTCGGTTACCTTCCGAATGTCATTATTGGTACTTTGCTTTTCTGCTCGGTAGGTATGATGACATTATCGGGATCATCCGACTTATCTGGTTTAGGTTCAGCTTTCACTGACGTTTTTGTTTCCTCCTTAGTTCCCTCTTTGTCGCCCTCTTCTTCCTTTGGGGAAAGTAGAGGTGATTCAATGGGGGAGTCAGGAGGAACTAAAACGTTAGGAGCTTTCAGGGCTTTGACGAATGGATGGTCCTCACATCCAGGGATGACTGATAGGACAATAGGATTGGTTGCTCCAATTACTGCAAGCAGCGTATACAGGAACAAATCCCAGTCCGGTTTCTCATCGTGGAGTTTGGGAGGCTCCATTCTGAACTTAGCTAGATCAAACATGGGGTTAGCCATGTTGGTCTAGTATGCAAAGGGCGGAAGATTAGGAGAAATGCTCGACTATCAATAGATCACTAACCTGGGGTGAGTGAGGGTGAATAGATAGGGGAAAATATGAATGTGGGGTCCTAGTACCTATCGTACCTAGTCTGACCACAGGTGGGGATTGCAAAGACTGCCTACAGCACGTCTTATGCTATGATGATTGACTGCCTTCCGCACGTCCGGACCACGTACACTTTTGCGTGACTGTCTGGTGCCAGCTCACCAAAAATGTGTGTGTGATTAAAGCTCTGTATCAGAGTTCGCACAACAAGGCTCGATAACCTGTTTGACCAGTATAACTTAATATAATGATCCGGAACTCACAACTCACCGCGTCTGCAATAACAAAGCTTTAATAACGCGCCAAACCAACAGAAGACATGACTGGCCGGATATAAGTAATGGCTCTACCGACACCGTTACTCTTATACGGCCGGTCCTTGTAACTATTAATATTGATTATATATTAGTTCTAACAATTAATATCAAGGGATCTTCGCGGATACATGGAAGTGTGCATTTAGATACTGCCTGTAAGCTCCCGGGCTGCTCCGGCTGGTGTGTGCTGTGTACATGCACTGGTCGTCGAGAGGGTCGTACTTTTCTTTATTCAAGTTAGAGATGGACGATCTCAACACTGGGGCCTTAAGCTCCCGGGCCGGCACACAGTGCCACGTAGTACGGTATCGTTAAGGCTTATTATATAAAATTTTGTCCTGGACAATTTTGTTGCTCGAAATGTTGAAACGAGTCCCGACCGGTTTCGAGATTTAAGATGTAGTTATATCCGTTTTTATTTATATACTTTTGAGCCGGTTGAAAACGATAATATTACGATTCATAACCGGTACTACTTTTTCAAGCCGTATAATATTATCGTTAGGGGTGACACTGGAAATGCCTCTCTTTTCCCTTTTTGTTGCTTGGCTCTGAAGGTCTCCTACATTTTCCGCCATACTGGTTTCCTCTCTTTGCAGAGGAGGAAGATTAGGTCACGTTATTTTCAGAGTGCTGTGGAATTGGAAGGATTAATACCCCGGCTTACATTAAATAATATCTTTTGATTATAACCGACAAAAGTCATTTTCGCCTTGAGGCTTCCCAAATCAATTTGGGGAATTTTCAAGTCCAACAACCCTACTCTGGCAACTATCAGTGTATGACCTCACAATTTACGTTCAACACTTGATCGTACGTTGCACTCAAGCCTGCAATGAGTTCGAAATTATGTAAATAAACGAAGTGACCTCTCTACTATTTACTTGTATTTCACCTGCTCACTCAGAGTCAGGACTCAAAGCAGCCATAGATAGTGTTCTTATTAAGAGTTAGTTGTATCTGCCTACTTGAAGAGTTGTATACAAACTCACAGGATGAAACCTTTTGCGCTCTTCCGGTTTTTACGGTCACGGTACTACAGGGGAAGAAAATTGGAGCCGCGACCGTGCACGCCGTGGGCCGCTACCTTCGGTAGATGGCGATGAAACTTTCAAGTTTTGCAGTGATCGCCCGTTTATAAAGTACTAAAGAGATATAGCTCTTCTATACATCACTGTGTATAGAGGTATAAGAAAAGGTCACATATTTACCTATCTGCGCCTACAATCCCCTCCCCGTCCTATGCAGGAACCGTAGTAAATAGGGGTAGATTGGTAAATATCGGCAAATGAGAGCGCACTTTCCGGGTCTGTTTCCTCATGGGTGATCGGCTCCTGTGGAGACAACCCATTGCGTCGCTTGAGTGACCGCTAAGTTTTTGCTCTTCATCACCGTTGTACGTCCGGTGCTTACAAAATACAAATTTGAGTTTGGAGATTTTCGAGTTCAAATTTGAATTTGAATTTTGAACTATCTCCTCCCCCTCTTCTATGGCGATCTTCCATAGACGTACAACGGTCTGATCATGTCGCTGTCAAACCATGCCTTCGCCGTTTCCTTTCTCCATGCTTTCCCCGGTCTCTGACCCGCATTTGCTACCGCGCCTCAAACTTCTCGAGGTTGAGGGTCGGCAGCACTTGCAATAGCCCTGGTAACGTAGGTCCGCCCTTCGGATCTGTGGTCCTAGCATTACTGGGCAATCTGCATCTGATCTGAAGCAGATTTCCGAGCAATTCTAAGTAACCCGCGTCCCCATTCCCTGTCTCTGCTCCACTCCGTCCGAAGGATCTGTGATCCCGAGAATACAGGGAGGCATTGATCTTAATTGTTCAATACCCCCGTGCATCCTCGTCCATCATAGGGATGAACGGGCGCTATGCCAGTGTCAAGGGTGCCGTTGGCGTATTCGGCGTTGTTCGTTTGGTTTTTGTTGTCTGCAGACATTTTCTTATTGCCACCCGGCAAGTGTCTACTTCGCTGTGGCGAAGGTAGAAGTGTCTAGAAATATATACAACCCATTGGCTGGGTCTCAAAAACGCGTCTACGCTTATTCGTCGAGGTATACTTCCTCGAGGGAGTTTATGAACTCCTCTTCGCTAGACGGTGATGATGGTTGCCATCTCCATGCCACTGCGGGTTGGTCTTCCGCTGGCATGTCTAATTCCTGATCCAGGCTTTCTTTCAAAGCCCTCGCCTCCGACCAGGTCAAGTCTTCTCCGACTTCCGAGTGCTGTGGCACGATACACCTCGTGACTGGGGAGAATTGACCAATGATCTGCTCCAGCTGGTATTCGTACTGTTGCTCCAGTACGGCCACTCACGTCGAAAGTGGTAGATATAATCCAACCGTTGAGTTATTATGTGCCATCGGAACTCATCGGCTTGGACAAGTCTGTCCCAACCCAGTGCGTCCTGTGCCCTGAATCGTTCGATCCATTGTTCGAAGCCTCTCACGCGGCCTCGATATGTGTTCGGAACGTTCTCGTCAGGATCGGCTAACTGGTTGGCGATGCGGGATGTCTTTGGGTCGTTGCTCCTCGTCAGCTGCCGGTATTTTGTCAGCAGCCACGAAAGCCGATGCTCGTGTTGGAACCGTACGTAATACTGCTGCCGTAGCCGAGCCGCACCGCGGAAACGCTCAGGTATTCGTCGTCTTATGCCTCGCGGCCTACATAGGGAGGGGAGGCTTGGGTTTGCCTAAGACCTGCCTATAGTACGCGAGTACATTCTCTTCAACCCTGAGGTCCCAGGGTTGGTCATGTTTGCTCCGAAGGTAGTAGGCTTGGTATGCCTTGACTTCCCCGGGCAATGGTATACCCGAAAGTTCGAGCAGTCTGTAGTAAGAATTGATGTCTTCCTGCGACCACTGCAACTTTCTGAGCTGGTGTGGTTCAAGCAAACATCTCGGATCCCTCCGAATGCCGTAGAACCGGAGGGCGTGTTTTCGCTGATAGTCCTCCAATCCCACCCATCCTCGCAGCGATTTGGCTTGCTCGAACAAGGTTTTGGTGAATTTCACTCGGTCCTCGTCCATCGACTTGTACCGAGCGATCCCCGGTAACGGGTTGTCGCGAGACCCCCATGTGTGTGGGACATCCCATCCGAAACATGGCGGTAATTGTGCGCATGATATCAATTCGATGTCCTTGTTGTATGCGTGATCTGGACATCGGTGAGGCCCGTATCGCTCTGGTGACGCATACGCTCTTTCCGTGAGGTGCCATCTCCGCGTTTCTTTGACCCCATCCTCTCCCGCGTTTCTTTGACCCTTCACACTGTACCCTCAGAACGTTGTCCTGTTCGGTGGGCTCGTACCTCGCTTTGTCATAGAAGTCCGAGAAGCCCCGTTCGTCGAATGGAGGCTTTGGTGGCGGCAGGTTAACCTTGCGAGGGTTTGCCTCAAACAAGTGCGGGTCTGGGACCCAATTAACCTGGTTGCCCACCAATCGTATACGGTACGGCTCCTTAGACGGTGTGAATGGGAACGTTCGTTCGTTGGTTGTGTGTGCGAGCGCCGGGCATTGTAGCCGCAGCCTGCGCTCCGCATCCGTGATATCTGGGTAAGGTGGGTAAATCCGGTGTACTCTACGCGTCAGTGGGTCATACGCGTAGCGCACCGGTTTCTGATACTCCTCCCTTTCCCGATCCGGGTCTTGGTTCAGGTGCAGGTCCATACCTCTCAACATCGTTTCCGTGTCGATGCGATATGGCCTACGCACTCCGGGTGCTACGACCCTCCACGTTCGCGGCGGTACCGGGCCCCGTTCCGAATATGCGTATATCGGACGGTCGATCGGTCCGTATACTCCGAATATGTTATCGAAGGCATGAAAGTACGCGGGGAATACTTCGTCCCTGCCCCAATGTGCCGTCGGCTCCGGTGGCGGGCAGCGGTGGTGCTGGTACGCTGGATCCGTGGGCCGTGGCCGCTCATCGGGCCGCTTCTCTTCGGGCGGGTTCAGCTTGTCACTGTAAGCGTCGGGCTTGAGTCGATCCTCATCGCCGACTTTCTTCCAGTATCTCAAGCGTGCTTCCTCCCTAGCGTCCATCCGCGTGAGGCTCAATTCTTCGCCATAATATAGCTCTCGTTTTCTTCTGGGATCCACCCAAATCCCGAGTGCTGAGGGGTGTTTAACCCTTCGGGATCGACGTCATCATCGGTGTGTTGCGATGCAAGTGTACTGCTGTCCTCAGTCGGTGCCTCCCCCTCGTCAGCCGATGACTTCATAGGGGTCGTCAACATCTCCGACTCGACTTCAGCTTTTCCCCGTGGGGATTCCGGTGTGGTCACAACACTAGCCTGAGTTGTGCCACCTGAAGGTTGAGTGGGTGTGAGCGGTGTATTGGGACCGCCAATGTTGCGCTGCAGGGTTTCGTTTCCCTGTGCGCCCTTGCTTGCAAGGTTGTTTGTGCCACTGCTCGGAGTGGTCATTGTGATGTGGGGTGTCCCCTCTGGTGAGGTATGTATCACACACACACACACACACACGTATATATATATATATATATATATATATATATATATATATATATGTGTGTGTGTGTGTGTGTGTGTGTGTGTGGTGTGTGTGTGTGTGTGTGTGTGTGTGTGTGTGTGTGTGTTTATGTCTGTATGTGACCGCACCTGAAGTTCGCTGCCTCAGATGGGTCTGGTTCGTCCGGCTGCTCCGCTTCGCGACGCCGGTCCGCCACCGGGTTAGCTGCCGGGGTCGTTCCCGCCGGACTGTCCCGCGCGGATGGAGGGAGCCGTTGCCCTTCTCCCGCGATCGCCCGTAATCCTAGGTGTACTATCAGTATCATTAGGACCGAAGCCACGCACGCCAGGAGGATTCCCAGATACTGCTCCACCAGACGTTCGGTGCCAAACATACACCGCCAGGTGCCTATATCACGTATATGTCCGTGAGTTCGTATGTATACATATATGTATGTCAGCCCAAGCACAACGAGCAATGTGCGATGTGTGTGTTGTTCTCGTGTCGGTGTTCGACTCTCTGCTCGTTTTCAAACGCTAGTCAACAGCGTGACAACGCGGGTGCACCCATGCCCCGGTCATCTTTGCTGTCCGCGTGTTCCACCCTCGCCGTACTGCGCGATTTGCGGCGGTATGTAAATAGGGACATGTTATATTTCTTAGTGGTATAGATATGCTTATGTGTATACGTAAGGCCGTCGGGTGCCTTAGAGCCCCTTCCATCCAAACAAAGAGCAAACAAGAGCGAGCATAATATCTAAGACACTCTGTGGGGAATAACTTATCATACACCACTCATGCCATTGCCGCGGGAGGCGGGTGTGCAACTCGAGAGGAGGTGGGTATAATGTGCAATGCCAACCATATCAACGGGCATTGCTGCGCGTCAACATGGTTAGCCCGAAGCTATTCCGACCCCTGGTGGAACACCACTAGCCCGTCAAGGTACCTTCAGGGCCGTCGCACCTCACGGAGGGTAAGGCAGTCTTTTCCCGTGTATCATGTCATGTTAGGCTCTCTTTTGCTATCTCTAAGAAGAATGGACTTAGGTAGTATTTTAACAGATATGGAGTCCAAAGCCGTGTCCCTTTCCTATGGCTAGTTTCTTACTGTTGCTACCCAGTATTGGTCTTTGGATCTCGCATACTACCCGCGTTCACTATGCTTGTGAGGTGTCACACGGCATGCTGGGGTAGACTAGCTTGCGTCTCTTCGCCTGCCCTAATTTGGCTTTCTTATATTTGCCTGGTGGTGGTGCCCCGATGAAATGGGTCGCTATGCCCTCGGCTGCTATTTCATCCCACACCCGTAGGGGGATTCGACCGTGCTGTAGATCGAATGGGTAATCCAGCACCATCCTAGGCCACGCCTGTATTTGCCACGGCGTGTAGCCTTCGAACTTGTCCGTGATGCCTTTCCAGAACGTTTCGACCTGGTTGGAGTCGCGGTATACAGGATAAAAAGTCCGCGATTCCGGCTCGTCGAGGTCCTGGTGTGATCGATAGAACTGCAGTACGGGCGGCTCGGCTTTGATTGCCTTGCTTGTGCGCGTGACCCGAGTCTGCGGCTCCCATTCTCTCACTTTCATGAGGAAGAAATCGTTGAGGCAATCGTCGCCGACATGTGCCTCTGGTGGCCGAAGAAGGTATATCTTTCCGACGTGCCAGTGCATGGTTTTCACGTCGTCGGCCAACCTCAGCTTTGATTCAGCTGGTGGGCGTCTCGGCACCGGTTCAACCTTCTCCTCCTGTTCCGACTGCAGGTGGTTGGTCGGTCCTGGCGCGATAACGTCCCCCTCGGAAGCGTCGGCTTGTTCAGCCGCGAATTCTTCGGCTTCGTTATTATTCGGATCATTCCCCTCGGCTTCGGCCGGCAAGGGTTGTGTCGGGTTCTCTTTCGCCTCGTCTTGTCTCGGCGCTTGGGCGGCGGCCTTAAACTGTGTTCCAGCTTCTGTACCGCTTCCGTCATCGTTTCGTTACGATCCAGCATGGGGTTGAAACGCATCAGCCGCCGTACATGTACTACTAGCGTCTTACCCTTTCCCTGTATTCGGTATGTCAGAGCACCTACTTGTTCTACGACAGTGTAAGGGCCTTGCCACATCGGGAAGAGTTTGACGCTAACCAAGTTGGGTACCTGGGGCACGTATAGGAAGACTAAGTCCCCTTTATGGTATTTCCCCGACTCATACTTGACTTTGTTCGGCGTCTGCTGGTTTTGTTTATGCGCCTCTTCGGCCTCCCGCGCCTTCATGACGTAGTGTCTGGCTTCCGCCATGACTCGTAGGCGACAGGCCATCAGCTCATCATGCTCCAAAAAGCCCCCTTCCGGGAGGTTTGTTAACACCAGCTCCTCCGGAATCCTTAAGTGCTGCCCGTATACCAGGAGATTGGGGGAAGCGCCCGTGGCTTTTCCGCCCAAAGCCCTCGATGCGGTGTTGTTCATGGAGAACACAAAAGACGGTAAGGCCTTATGTCATATGTGCTGATTATCGCGACAATACTGCTGGAGCGCGGCCTTGAGCGGTCTATGGACCCTCTCGATTTTACCGTTGCTCTCTGGTGAATATGCAGTTACGTATTTCCACTTAAAGCCCCACACTGTGGACAGCCGAGCGGAGAGTTCGTTCGTAAACTCCGATCCCCGATCGCTGTACACATTTTTCGGCACTCCGGTGTATCGGAAGACATGGTCGACCAGGGCCTCGCATGTCGATTCCGCATCCTTTTCCACCACTGGTACCGCGAACACATAGTTCGAGAAGCGGTCTATGGCTGTCAGGATGTACCGATAATTGTGGGTCTCCGCTCGCGGTAGCGGTCCTACGTAATCAACATGCAAAGTTTCGAATAGGTTCTCAACAAGCTTGTATTCGCCATAAAGGCCTCTCTGAGCGTTGTTGTGTGGGGTCTCGGTTTGCTTGCAGTGTTCGCATGTGTCGACTGTGTCTGCAATGGATTTCTGCATGCCATGCCACCAAAACCTGCGCGAAATAAACCAAGACATTTTATCCCTTCCCGTGTGTGAGTTGAGAGCAGAGCGGTGAGTGGCTAGGAGGATCGCCTTGCGTAACTGGGTTGGTGCCCACAGTGTCCACTTTGAAGGCGTCTTTTCCCACTTGCTGCCTGCTCCCTTATACCACAGGAGGTTATCATGCCAGGTCATCGTTTTCTTATGGGCTCTTATTTCTCTCGTCTCAGGATGTGCTATCGGGTCAATAGCGTGAGCAATGAAGGGGCCCCATTCCTTAGAGCTCTTCGCCAACTGACCAAACACCTCGGGGCTCGCCACCGTCATATCCATGTCATCCAGCTGGAGAGCACTGGTGACTAGGCTTATAGGCCCCTCTGTTCGGTGTGGCTGGAGCATCCAATCTTGGTTATCATGCCAGGTCATCGTTTTCTTATGGGCTCTTATTTCTCTCGTCTCAGGATGTGCTATCGGGTCAATAGCGTGAGCAATGAAGGTGCCCCATTCCTTAGAGCTCTTCGCCAACTGACCAAACACCTCGGGGCTCGCCACCGTCATATCCATGTCATCCCAGCTGGAGAGCACTGGTGACTAGGCTTATAGGCCCCTCTGTTCGGTGTGTTTGGTCGGCAGCCGCGATAATCGCCGACCTTTCAGGGTGGACATGCTGGGGTACCCAGAACGACTGCGTCCTATCCGCGAAAAATGCGTTAAAGGAGTGTTCATGCTCATGGGTCTGACCCGGCTTTATATCCCCTCGCTGAGGATGTCCGACTGGGTGTCGATCTCCTCCAGCAGGTCTTGCCAGTCCTCAGCTTCGTGTTGCGCAGCACACGCGACGTATGCATTGCAGCTGGTCCAACAGCTCAGCTTGAGAATCGGGCCTATATCCCGGTGTCCAGCTTTGCGCGTTGGTGCCATGTATGCCATCCCCGCCGGCAACGTGTCTTTGAAATCTGCTGTATGCTCCGTGGCCGTCCAGTCATCATCGGCTGTCCATCCGACTAGGCAGGCCGTGGGAGTTTCTAATGCAAAGCGGTCTAATCCGTCGCCTACGGAGCCTTTCACCCGAGGCATCCGTGATAGGCTATCTGGGACCGTATTTTCTTTACCTTTAATGTACTCGATGGTGAAATCATACAAGGCCAGCTCCGACTGCCATCGGGCCAGTCGTCCCGTATGTTCTCGGTCCATGAGCCATCTAAGGTTGGCATGATCTGTTTGAACCAAAATGTTCGGAGCACCCCACAAGTACTCCCTCAGCCGACTGAACGCCCAAACAATCGCCAACGCTTCGCGTTGTCTGGTACAGTAGTTGACTTGTTCGGGCGTCAACTTCTTGCTGACGAACATGATCGGTCTCAACTGTTTGTGGTCAGAGTCGTATTGTTGTAAGACGGCCCCGACCGCGTATTTCGACGCGTCGGTTGCTACAACAAAACGCTTCTCAAAGTCGGGGAGAACCAAGACCGATCCACCCTCTGTGAGGGGGTCTCGTGTCAACGCCTCCTTCAGCTTTGTGTATACCTCCGCCGCCTTTGGCGGCCACTCGCCATCCGAATCGCCGTGAAGGCAGAAGTCCCGTAATGGTTTGACGAAGTCCTGGAAGTTCGGGATAAATTCCGAGTACACTTGCGCCATACAGAGGAAGGAGTGCAGCGCTGTGCGTGTGTTTGGGCGTGGAAGGGAACGGATAGCGTCTCGCTTTTCCGGTTTCAACACTATTACCCCATCCTTGACTCTGTACCCTAGATAATCGATGTGGTCCTTAGCGAACGAACACTTCTCTAGGTTCAACCTGAGGCCGAAGGCTTCTAGGCGTCTCAAGATGTCCGACACGTGAGCCGGGTGCTCCGCTTCTGTCTTTGAATAAATAACGATATCATCGATGTAACAAAAGCTATACTGGTTAGTATGTCCGTAAGTTTCGGTGAACTTCGGATCACCGTACTTCGGTTCGGACAGAGCTTGATTCATGCAATCATGAAAGATAGCCGGGGCGGTTTTCAATCCCATCGGGAGGACTGGCTACTGGTACAGTCTCCCGCCGACGGCGAAAGCCGTCAGTGCCCGACTCTCCACATCCAAAGGGATGTTCCAGAATCCATTCTTCAAGTCTAGCTTTGTAAAGAACTTAGCATCCCGGAGTCGGTTGAGGCCATCCCGCATACGGGGTATTGGTGCCTCAACGCTCTTGATGATCTTATTGAGCCTCGTGTAATTGATACAAAATCGTTGCTTGCCATCCGGCTTTGGCGCAAGCCGAACCGGTGATCGGTACTCCGACCACGACGGTTCTATTAGCCGTTTAGCCAACATATCTTGAATCATCTCCTCGCAGATCTGCTCCTCCTTGTAACTGAGGCGCGATCCGCGGAGACGAGGCATCGACTGTCCCACTTGTCGCTCTATCTTAGCAGCGGTGTGCGTCACGCCGCCGGCTACAAGGGGTCCAAAAAGTATTTTATTCTTCAGAAACTGAGCCTTGAGATCCTGAACAAAGTCTGGTGACCCTGACTGTCGCGCCACGACTTCGTCGATGATCTCTTCGACCGGTTTCCGGTCTCTCGGGTCATCCGGGTACTCTAAAATGGAGTCCGGATCCTCAACCTCATCCTTCGCGTCCCTGCCTGGGTATCGCGTGGTGGACTGGTTGTCCCATGTTGCAAATTCCTGAAGTTCTCTTAACATATCGGCGTATTGCTTCGCTGCCGACTTGTGAAAGAACCCCGGAAAGATCTGAAAGGCAATCTCCCGCATGTCATCTACCTTTCGGGTCAGTAGTTTGGTTCTGTATGCCAGACCATCCTGCCTTGATCTTAATCGGAATGCCATGAGTGGTTTAGCCTGTCGACTAGGTATCGGTATTGGGTCATCGACCACCCTATCCAGTACATCCCTCCCCCACATCACGGTGGGGTGTATCGGGAGTATAATGGTGATGTCTTCGCCCCGATCCAACCTGTCAGCCAGAAGTTTCGGCACCTTCGACAGGTTCTCGGGCTGTATAGGCTCCGATCCCTTCTACCATAGTTTTAACTTTTCCATCACATTATCGTCCTCTGTGAGGCGTTTAGATGCATGGAAAACCAAGCTCGGTTTGACCCTTATGAATTCGTGTGGCTGTTTCTGCCCACCTCCGTATAGGTAGGTTTGGTCAAAGCCGTGCCATGATTCATCCTGCTTCCGCAGCAGCAAGATTTGGGCCTCGCGCTCAGCTGCTAAATCCTCGAAGCCCGCCCATGGGCCGGTCAGCTCCGGGACATAAACATTCGTGTATACCCGTGCTGTGCCAGCGGGCGTAACACGCTGTTGTGTCCGTATATCATGCGGTATGGGGGGTGCGGGCGGGATCAAGGTCACCTGCGCTTTCCCCCTATACGGATTATCTACCGGACGTTCTGGACTAGGGTTAAGTATGGGGTATTCCGCCACATGTCGGCCCCTTTCATACTTAATAACATCCTGCCCTAATAAAAGCTGAGCTTCCATCATTTTCAGATCGGGTTTACCCAGCACTATTGTTCCCGGGAAATCTGGCACCACCAAGATGTGTATGTCATGCCAGTCGGGAATTCCACGGTCAACGGAATACGACCAATGATCGCACCTCTTCCGTCGTTAGCACCCCGGATATATCCGAGCTTCCCCTCGCGCGTGAAATCGAATAAATTTTCGAATTTATCTATAAATCCTTTACCCGCGAAGGTGATTTGTGCCATGCTATCGTTACCGGTGTCCAGGTGGGCGTTGAGCTCCCGCCAGAATAGACGGGTGTAGCTCATGTCCCTTGCCTCCGCTGCAGGGAGGTCCTGGGGTTCGGCTGTCGAGATGAGTGCTTGTTGCAGCTCCATCTCAGCATACCTGCGCGCCATCCGGCGTTGTGCATCGCCAAGCTTGTCCGGGTCCACGAAGGGTGTTAGTCCCATCTGGCTTACGACTGCCGGAACAACGCTTGGGCCATCCCGTGGGCCCGGGAGCACTACAGGATTCTGTGCTGTGAATGGTGATGCAGTATACATGTTGTCCGTGTGTGGGGGAAAGGCGTGGTCAATATGTGGTATATTCGGGTGATTAATATCGGAACCTGCCACCGTTCCCGGGGCTAGTCGAACATCACGGCCAAGCAAAGACCTTTGAGGTGCTATTTGTTGTTTTGCCCTGGCTTTAATGTTAATCACCTTGTTCTCAAAAAGGGCTGTTTTCTGTAGTGAGGCGACTGGGATGGAACCTGCCTTGCTTACGCAGGTGTCCGCTGTGCGGACACGGCAACTTAGCCCGTCCATTTTACCATCATCCTCACTAGCCGCCTGTGCGACATCGTCTTCGGGTGGAGATGGGTGAGGGTCCGCCTGTACATTGTTGCGGATGGTCGTCACCTCAGGTGAAGGTGGACGGCCACGACTACTGTTGTGCCCCTCTATTATCTCTTCGCTCACCCCTGCCATAGCAGTACTATTGACTGTGATCGAGGGGTCTGAGACCCCCGCAATACTATCTACTTGCGGTGTAGAAGGGGGCAACAGCAACCCTAGCCGTCGGTGACTCGATACTGACTTGTGTCACCTGACCTGGCGTTGGTGTAGCCTCCATTCTTACTGTCTTATCTGCTACTGGTGCGGGTGGGGACACAGCAACCCTAGCCGTCGGTGACTCGATCTCGGCTTGTGTCACCTGACCTGGCATTGGTGTGGCCTCCGTTACCGTCACCCTATTAACTAGTGTTTCTGTTACTACTGCGCCTGTCCCGACAACTAGTCCATCACCCTCTGCGGTGACTATCGTTTCCAACGGGTGTGCAAAACGCACCCGCTTACGCGCCCCGGGGTGTGTCCTTTCCGTTGATTTTCTAGGACTTGAATTTGCGCTTCTTGGAGGACTTGTGTCCTGCTGGCTGGCCTTGGCCTGCACAACACATGTGACGCGTTGCTTGCGTTTGCGTTTGCGTGCTGTGGGCTTACCCATCTGGCTCAGGAGTGTCTCCTGCCCGGGCATGTATGCCGCGAACTTGTCGGCCGCCGGGAATTGGCTCTTGAGCATTTCGGCTTCCGCATGGAAGGCGGCGCACCAACTCGCCACGTGCCCGTTTGGCATCAGAGAGACCCGTCCGTGTTCATCAACGTCCGGGAATGGCAAGTTCATGTGTGCCTGCTGTTTCGGGCAGGGCACCCAATCGCCATCTTCCGGCCTCTTGACCTTCGATTCTCCCGCCTTGTATCTGCGTATATACCGCCTCATCGCTATTGGGTGCTGTGGGGTGCCCGAAAATGTGTGCCATCGTTGACACGACTTTCCCACGAGGCAAGGCCATACCCAAAATCGACGTTCTGGTAAGCAGTTAAAAGCCAGTGCGTGGTGAAAATAATCACACAAAGTATTAGACTTGACCGTTGGCGGGTTGCCAAGGTCGTCTAACCTGTACCCCGTACGGGCATCCAGCCGGACCAGGGTCGATGGCTAATGAGCTGAGAGGTTGATTGGTTTGCCGTGGGATTGTACGTGTTTTCTTTTTCTTTGTCGCCGGTTGACGTGAGGGCGGGGCCCCTTGTGTCTGGCTAACCGGCGGTGTGGGAGGTAACATGGGGGGTGGTATGGGCGGTGGTGAGTACATGGGCATGGTAAACTGTGGTGCTTGGTACGTATGAGGTGGCGATGTCAAGCCCACCGGTGGTGGAGAATGAAACCCCGAAGTAGATTGTTGGGCATATGGGTTAGGGCTACCCCCCGCTGGAGAAGATGTAGATGCGTATGGGTTTGGAGAATGTCGCGGCCCCTGGCCCCAATACGGGTTCGAGGAGCTCGATGAGCTCGACGACGATGACCAGTATGGGTTAGGTGAACTCGAGGGGGATCTCTGATAGGAGCTGGACCCCGTATAAGAGTGGTCTCCCCATGAGGTGGATGTGACGAAGGACAGTATGTCGAACTGTGGCTCGTTTGCCTTGGCCTGATTATCAGGCAACGACAATCCCACAGCCTGCATGGCCTGCAGCAAGATGTTTGCCCGCCGCATACGTTCGTCCTTGTTCGCTTTAGAGCCGAAGATCCTCTTCACAAAAGTTGCATCCCACGCTGATACTTCGACCAATCCGTCAACGCGAAAACTCTGAAGCGAGAATGCGCGGTCATCGGCATCCTGTGCCTGTGACAAGACGTTGCGAATGTATCTTTCCCCCGTTGTTCGGCCTTTGGTGGTCGTTGCTCTAGCGATGCCCTTAAGGACTGCCACCAGTGACATCGCCAAATCCGCACGAACAAGGGGCGTGATCAACTTTTGTGGGAGGTCCACGATTTTGTTGTGTGGGACATCGGCTTCCCACATACTTTGTGCCATTGCCGACACCAGGTCGGCGACGATAACAGGGTCGCACACGAAACCCCAGTTGGCTCCTTTGACAAATTGTTCGAGCAGGTAATGAGGTCGCCCGGGAGGCTTCAATTGTCCCCCTTGAATCAATCGGCCCGCTTCCTCATCCCATCGTGGCCATTTGTGCGTTAACAAGTCTTGGGATGCCCAACGACTTGCTTTGTTGGCTAATATCTGTTTAGTGTCCGCAACGGTTAGACTGAACTGTCCGATCGTGCTGTCTAGACACGTATAGCACAACAAAAGCAAGATACCTTCGCCATAATCAATATTGACTTGCGGGTTATACTTGCCATAGTCAAAAGTTGTGGCCTTGTCGAGCCGAGTCAGAGCTCGTTCGACCAATTTGTCGTTCGCTGTCTTCTGTTGTTCCGTGGTGTTTGAAGGTCGGTTGTGTCCGCCACCCCCTTGGTTTCCCTGGGGCGGGACAACTACCGCCTTGTGAAAGAAGACGAATGTCGTTCCCTCTGGGACGACAGTTGCTCTGCCATCATTGCCATATGTGACATGAACCTCGTTCGCTAGGCGAATTCGGAGGATGTCACTGATGGTCTGTGCTACTAACTCGCACATAGCGAGGAAGTTGCACCAATAGAGCTTTACTGCCGGATGGGGAGCGATTTTCTTCTCCACCGCCTTACCACCTCTAGCCTTCTCAAACACCATGGTGGCCTTGAAGTATTTGAACTTCGTTGCCATCCTACTCACCCAGGTCCACTGATGCTGTTCGATTGTATCAAGCAGCTCGTTAAGACTGTCCCGGGCTTGGGCAGCTGCTGTTGAATCGTCCTCAGAGGGGAGAAGCTGTTTCTTCCAGCTCTTGTGCTCTGTGAGGGTGAGATTCCAAATTGCAACCGCAGCACTCAGGTTTCGTGCTGAAACAATATTCCAAGCTTGTATCTCCGAGATAAACACCAGCAACCCTGCCGAGTTGGGCCACTTTGTGTCTGTAGCTAGTTCTTTATCTGGGTCCTGTGTGAAAGGAAAAGTGAGAGAGGGTTGCAGATCCTTTTTCTCGACGAATAAGGTATTCAGCAGAGCTGGGTACTTTTGCTGGTTTATCTGCCACGCTTCGTCTAATAAGGAGTCACGCACGGTTGCTAGAACCCTGTAGAGGTCCATACCATGATGTACGGTAGCGGTACCATTTGCAGTAAGGCTCGGATGAAACAAATGCATTAGTCCAATAGCCCCTTGTATCGAGGGTTCCTTGAACATACACCTGTACCAAGTTGCCTCCTTGTACATATTATTCGGGAAAAGATGCATCGAGTTGTCGTTTGGGTTTGTCCAATTGCCTGGCCATCCCTCGGCTGGGCCTCGGTATCGGTCCAGCACCACCTTCGTTTGAATGGCACGAGCAGGAATTACCAACCCATTGTCGGGCCCTCTCCATGGGGAGCGAGGGACAGGTTCCTCCTGTGCTCGTCCTCCTCCCCTTGCGGTAGTGGTAAAACCGCCGCCTGTGGCGGGCGTGTCGTTACCGTCTGCTTCGTCAGACATGTCGAGTTTTATAGCGATGGATGATCTCGTTTTAGAGCATATTCACGCCATGTTCAGTGTGCCCCTGAAGGGTTGAAACGAGCAGATGGAGTCGTATGTTCTCGTATTGTGTAAGTGTGCTGTTGTGTTTGTCTTTTGTTGTCGTGTGTTCTGTTCACTGTGTCGTCACTGCTTGTGTCAAGCACGATGTTATACAACACGACAACCGACTCACACCCAACACAACAATCAACAAATAACAGTCAAGGAATTGGTGGACTCACCCTCCCCCTCTGTCGGGGGAAGCCTTGCTGTTCCTTCTGCCAAGCCAGACGATGTGTACGTGTGCACCCTGACAAAGTACAGCACACTTGTGCTTCACAAACAAGTCGGTTAGCAACCTTACTCCACCCTCGTGCGTACACAATCAAGAATCGTTCAAAAAGGTTTTCAATGATCCTTTCTGGGCTCAGCCCAATAGGTCACTGTTATTGTCCTTTTGTGAAAGAACCTTTCCCAACTCAAAAACCAACCGAAGCTTTGCCTTTTTGAGTTATGGGGGGGTGTGTTTGTGAGTGTTCTCGTGTGTGTGTATGTGTTTGTGTGTACCGAGTGCTGCTGACTCTTCACACAACAACGGCTGATGCCTTGTGAGTTGCTCGGTGTCTGAGTTTTTTTTTTTTTGTTCTTGGTGACCTACTTGACACCACACACACGTGGTTAGTGCTTGGGTGTGATGTGAGGTGTGTGTCTCGTCTGTGTGTCTACGAGAGTGTGTATGCCTGTGTGTGTACCGAGTGCTGGTGACTCTTCACACACTTGTCGCTGATCTCTTGGGAGCCACTCGGTATCCGAGTTCTTGTCCTTGTTGACCTTTATGACACCACACAACACGTTTGAAGTGTTTGAGTGTGATGTGTGGTGTGTGTTTCGTTGTTTGTGAACAGAAATAAAAATCGTTCCCAAAACACACTCCTTTTTCGCCTCCCTGTCTTCAATTTACACTCAATTCCCCCGGCCTATGTCTTAATAGACTGGCCTACCACCCCTTTGAGAGATGGCTACCTTCTTTGGTGTGGGATGGGTGTTGTTTGTATAAACAGGTTTTGTGCCAAAGGGATAGGATTCTGTATGTGTGTTGTTTGTTTGTTTTCCTTCTGCCTCGTTGCGCGTATTGACGTGTCAACAACGTTTGTGTGTGTTACGTGTTTGTGGCAGTGCAAACAAGAGTTAGAGCGTGTAATTGTTGGTTATTCTCCTCGTGAGGAGTATGCGTAGGTATACGTGTAGAAGTCTTGACAGAACTGATAGGAGGGTGTTTTCCTTCTCCTTGTGTGTGTTTGTTAAGCACTCCTCCGGCTCGACAATGTGTCGACAATCACACCAGTGAGCCCCCTAATGTTTCTGTCCCACTAAGTACACTTTCTATGCACCCTACACACTCCAAACACACTGCCTGAGGTGTTAAAATCGTACACACAACGAGTGTCTTGCCGTGCCGCTGTATGGGCCTCTGTGCAAGATTTAATGTTGTTTTTGTGCACTGCAAGCTACTAACACCTCCCCAACTCCTTTCCTACACTCCTCCACTACCTTCCCTTCTTGCTTTGCTTAGGGGAGTGGCTATTTTTCAAATTGCTGGATTGAAATTTGGAGGATATGAAAATCTAGGCTGGGACTCCAATTTTGTCGGTTATAATCAAAAGATATTATTTAATGTAAGCCGGGGTGTTAATGCTTCCCATTCCACAGCACTCTGAGAATAACCTAATCTTCCTCCTCTACAAAGAGAGGAAACCAGTATGGTGGAAAATGTAGGAGACTGTCAGAGCCAAGCAACAAAAAGGAAAAAGAGAGGCATTTCCCAGTGTCACCCCTAAACGATAATATTATACGGCTTAAAAAAGTAGTACCGGTTATGAATCGTAATATTATCGTTTTCAACCGGCTCAAAAGTATATAAATAAAAACGGATATAACTACATCTTAAAGAGATATAGCTCTTCTATACATCACCGTGTATAGGGGTATAAGAAAAGGTCGCATATTTACCTATCTGCGCCTACACTCTCCTGACTAGTTCTTGCTTGGTTTTTCACACCAAATCATACATATATTCTTTATTTTTATACATTATAATGATTTTTCGATTTATCTAAGAAAATTCAAAATTTGATAACGGTTAACTGTTTTTTTCAAGCTGGTATATTATTACTGTCACGAGTAGAAGGATGAAAAGACTTGAAGCAGACAGATATACTATGATTTTATCGAAAAGATAAAAGATTAGGATAGATTTTGATTATTTCAATCACTTTTCTTGAAAATTTTTTCAATTTTTAAATTTTCTAACCGTTAAAAGGTCAGTTACTGACCTGGCTTAGTCTACAGTCTATCTCCCACACTTTCCCGACTCGTTCAGTCTTGCTTGTTTCTTTTCCATAAAATCATATTTATATATATTTTATTAATAAATTGATATACTATAATGATTTTATCATGATGTTTTATTTAAAAATTCAAAATTTGAATATTTGGTAACTGTTAACTATTGTTTACGGAAGGAGTATTTTTGCCACTTTCAAGTTGCAAGTGTAACACAAATACTTGCAGTTTTTTGTGCAAGTAATTTTTTCACTTTTATAAAATATAATAATTTTATTACATTTTATTTTCAAAAATTCAAAATTTAAATGTTAGGTAACGGTTACTTTTTATATTATTATTACTAATAAAACTGTGAAAGAGGCGATGTCATTTTAAAATAGTTGTGTCCTGCCAAACCTAATTGCCAAACTGACCTCTGCACCGGTTATGAATCCATCTTAATTTATGGAAATTGATTATTAATAACATACTAATAACTTAAAAATTAGTTTATATTTTTTTCTGACAGAGCAGGTGCGTAGTGTAGACTAGCCGTCATCCGTCCCCCCCCCACCCCCCCCCCCCCCCGCCTCCTCCTCCCTCGCGGCAAGGAAAGTTAAGGTCACAAACTTCAAATAATTTAATATTAAATTTTTTACTAATTATTGTTACTAGTAGTTGTAGCAGTAGTAGTAATAGTGATGGTAGTAGTAGTAGTAGTAGTAGTAGTAGTAGTAGTAGTAGTAGTAGTAGTAGTAGGACGTATGTATGTACGTATGTATGTACATACGTACGTATGTATGTATGTACGTACGTACGTACACGTATGTATGTATGTATGTATGTATGTATGTATGTATGTATGTATCTATGTATGTATGTATGTATGTACGCAGGTATTATGTGTATGTAGTAGTAGTAGTAGTAGTAGTAGTAGTAGTAGTAGTAGTAGTAGTAGTAGTAGTAGTAGTAGTAGTAGTAGTAGTAGTAGTAGTAGTATGTTTGTTTGTATGTATGTATGTATGTATGTATGTATGTATGTATGTATGTATGTATGTATGTATGTACATACGTACGTATGTATGTATGTATGTACGTACGTACGTACGTACGTATGTATGTATGTATGTATGTATCTATGTATGTATGTGTATGTACGCAGGTATGTATGTATGTATGTATGTGTATGTAGTAGTAGTAGTAGTAGTAGTAGTAGTAGTAGTAGTAGTAGTAGTAGTAGTAGTAGTAGGACGTATGTATGTATGTATGTATGTATGTATGTATGTACGTAGGTATGTAGGTATGTAGGTATGTATGTATGTATGCATGTACCCAGGTATGTATGTATGCATGTATGTATGACATGTATGTATGCATGTATGATTGTATGTATGTATGTATATATGCATGTGTGTATGTATGTATGTATGTATGTATGTTATGTATGTTATGTATGTATGTATGTGTATGTATGTATGTATGTATGCATGCATGTATGCATGTATGTACGTATGTATATATGTATATGTGTATGTATGTATGTATGTATGTATGTATGCATGCATGCATGTATGTATGTATGTATGTATGTATATATGTATATGTGTATGTATGTACATATGTATGTATGTTGTTGTTGTTGTTGTTGTTGTTGTTGTTATTGTTATTGTTGATGACGCCGACGACTAAGAGAGAGAGAGAGTATGTATTTATGTATGTATGTAAGTTATGTATGTATGTATGTATGTATGTATGTATGTATGTATGTATGTTGTTGTTGTTGTTGTTGTTGTTGACGACGCCGACGACTAAGAGAGAGAGAGAGAGAGGGGGGGGGGGGGGGGGGGGGGGGGGGGGGGGGGGGGGGGGGGGGGAAGGAGAGAGAGAGAGGGGGGGGGGGGTGAGAGAGAGAGTGGGTGAGAGAGAGATACAGACTCAGAGAGGGAGAGAGAGACAGAGAGAGAGAGAGAGAGAGACTCATGATCAGAGACGGAGAGAGAGAGAGAGAGAGAAATAAGCACACACACACACACACACACACACACAAAACTGAAAAGAAAAGGACCTCGGAGCTGTTGGGCATGGCGTCGACTGTCTTCAGTTGCCTGACCATGTGTTCCTTCACAACAACAACAAAAGGCAAGAGAAAATGAAAAAGCAAGAAAAAAAGGTGAGAAGTTGTGAAGACAGGAACACATAGTTACATCTACGTGTGAGTTTGTTTGCAAGAGCAGATTAGGCAAACATAACTGTGACAAGTTTGGAAACATGGAAAGAGTTTGTGTCTGAGGGAGATAGCGGTTTTCGACGGAGACAAAACGGGAAGAGAGGAGACAGGAAAGGTTTTTTTGAAGGAGCAGGGTGGGCCGGCTGATGCTGGAAAAAAAACACGTAAATTACGTCATTTTTTGCAACTTCGACGGGCAATGAAAACGATTCGTCAGCGAGTTGTAAAGTCGTCCAAAAAGTATCTCCCATTTATCTCCAAGAACCTCCAACCTGCTCTGCGGACTCGAATATTCCAAGTATTTCAGTCGGAGGTACTGAAATCTACAGCAGATATGTGTCACAGATGCATTGGTTTTTTTTTTTTTTTTTTTTTTTTTTTTTTTTTTTTTTTGCCGCTTTTTGTTATGCCAGCTCGGAGCCTCCTGTGGAGTGGGAAGTCGGCATCGCGTCGACCAGACACCTGTTGGCGCCTTTTCTTTTGGGCGCACTCTGGCAGCCACCACCTCTCACCTTGTCAACGAAAATCACTCCCTCTCTCACCCACTCTCTCTCTCTCTCTCTCTCTCTCTCTCTTAGTCGTTGGCGTCGCGATCGTCAAGAACAACAACAACAACAACAACATCAACATACATACATACATACATAAAATACATACATAACATGCATACATACATACTCTCTCTTCTCTCTCTTCTCTCTCTCTCTTCTCTCTCTCTCTCTCTCTCTTAGTCGTCGGCGTCGTCAACAATAACAACAACAACAACATCAACAACAACAACATCATACATACATATGTACATGCATGCAGATATACATACATACATACATACATAAATACATACATAGATACATGCATGCATGCATACATACATACATACATACATATGTACATACATACACATATACATATATACATACGTACATATATACATACATGCATGCATACATACATACATACACATACATACATACATTACATACATTACACACATACATACATGCATACATACATTCATACACACATGCATATATACATACATACATACAATGATCCATGCAATGCCATACGTACATACATACATGTCATACATACATGCATACATACATACCTGGTACATACATACATACATACATACCTACGTACGTACGTACGTACGTACATACATACATAAATACATACATACATACATACATACATACATACATACATACATGCATACATACATACATGCATGCATACGTCCTACTACTACTACTACTACTACTACTACTACTACTACTACTACTACTACTACTACTACTACTACTACTACATACACATACATACATACATACGTACCTGCGTACATACATAGATACATACATACATACATACATACGTACGTACATGCATACATACATACATACGTACGTACGTACATACATATTGCATACATACATACATACATACATACATGCATACGTACGTCCTACTACTACTACTACTACTACTACTACTACTACTACTACTACTACTACTACTACTACTACCATCACTATTACTACTACTGCTACTACTACTAGTAACAATAATTAGTTAAAAATTTAATATTTAATTATTTCAAGTTTGTGACCTTAACTTTCCTTGCCGAGGGAGGAGGAGGGGGGGGGGGGGGGGACGGATGACGGCTAGTCTACACTACGCACCTGCTCTGTCAGAAAAAATATATATATATATATATATATATATAAACTAACTTTTAAGTTATTAGTATGTTATTAATAATCAATTTTCATAAGTTAAGATGGATTCAGAACCGGTGCAGAGGTCAGTTTGGCAATTAGGTTTGGCAGGACACAATAATATAAAAACAAGTAACAGTTACCTAACATTTAAATTTTGAATTTTTTGAAAATAAAATAATAAAATCATTATATTTTATAAAAGTAAAAAAAATTACTTGCATGTTGAAAAAACTACAAGTATTTGTGTTACACTTGCAACTTGAACTTGAAGTGGCAAACATACTCCTTCCGTAAACAATACTGAGTTAACAGTTACCAAATATTCAAATATTAAATTTTTAAATAAAATATCATGATAAAATCATTATAGTTTATCAATTTAAAATATATATAAATATGATTTTATGGAAAAAAACAAGCAAGACTGAACGAGTCGGGAAATGTGGGAGATAGACCGTAGGCTGTAGGCTAAGCCAGGTTAATAACTGACCTTTTCACGGTTAGAAAATTTGAAAATTCAAAAAAAATTCAACAAAAGTGATTGAAATAATCAGAATCTACCCTAATCTTTTATCTTTTCAATTGTAGGCGCAGATAGGTAAATATGCGACCTTTTCTTATACCCCTATACACAGTGATGTATAGAAGAGCTATATCTCTTTAAGATGTAGTTATATCCGTTTTTATTTATATACTTTTGAGCCGGTTGAAAACGATAATATTACGATTCATAACCGGTACTATTTTTTCAAGCCGTCTAATATTATCGTTAGGGGTGACACTGGGAAATGCCTCTCTTTTTCCTTTTTGTTGCTTGGCTCTGACAGTCTCCTATATTTTCCGCCATGTTGGTTTCCTCTCTTTGTAGAGGAGGAAGATTAGGTTATTCTCAGAGTGCTGTGGAATTGGAAGGATTAATACCCCTGCTTACATTGAATAATATCTTTTGATTATAACCAACAAAAGTGGAGTCCCAGCCTAGATTTTCATATCCTCCAAATTTCAATTCAGCAATTTGAAAATAGCCACTCCCCTAACATATGTAAGTTCTCCTATGGGCGAGTGGTCGTTAGCATAATAAACATAGATCCGTTAAACTTTATCATATGAAAATTGTACCCTTGAAAACTATAAGTAAAAACATTTAATTTAATGAAAGAATCATTGAAAAATAGTAAAAACTGACTTCAAACCAATCGATTTCCCGTCGCCCACCGCTTTTTCCCAACTAATTTGCACACACCCCACCGGAAAAAGCTGGCCACCTTGCCACCTCAAAAAATGGTGGCTTGTGATGACCAAAAATCAGAGTCAGTTTTCATATGTTCCTTGTATGCTCTTCAATAAATTTTTATGTAATATCTTTCTATGTATGCTTATAATTAAATGTACAAAGTTTTTTACAAAAATGTAACCTTAAGCCTGCAAACAAACCGGCCAAAATCAGCAAAAATAGGGCATAAGGCCCTCGCTCAGAAATTTTTATATTTAAATACAAGGCCGGCACAAGTACAGAAAGTGAAGGAAATCAAAGAGACTATTTAATAAAAGCATTTTGTACAGAAAGTGCTTTGAAATATCTAAAGATCTCACCCATGATTTTTTTAGCCTGTCTGCAGCCCAGAACAGATCACCAACAGCAGGGTTACAAAGAAAGGAGCAGTAGTTGAACATATGCAAAACAAAGACCAGGTGATTGTGAATAGATTCAGCACATTACATTCCCAGAAAAGCACACACAACACATATAGGAGTGATAAAATACAGGTGCAAAAAAGGGCTTCAGGGAAGAAAGAACAACACATGCCACAGATAAGTTTACAACACACCATTTTGCAGACAGCATGGGCACAACGTTTGGAAAGACTGTGCAAGGCCACGGGACGTGAAAGTATGCATGAGAAACACACACACAAAAAACACAAAACCCTCTCTAGCCATGACTTTTACCAATCTCGACCCCGCAAAAACAGTCAAATAAAAAAAAATTTAGTGCGGCCTTCAGTTCAAAAACTACGTATGTCGATAGGCCTGTCTGTTCAAATATTTTTTGGAAATTTTTCTGGTTTCATCTCCGGGAATTAGCATGATCTTGTCAAATATTGCCACAGAAATTCACGGGCCGGCGCCACCAAAATCATGTCGGAGATCAAGTACTTCAAAGCAGGTAAATGTTCAAAAAAGAGAATTACATCGACCCTTTCTGGAATAACACTTTGAACTGGCAGCAATTCACCAGCAAGGAGCAGTTCGAAGCTGAGGCTCCCGGACCTTTTGGTGAGGGCAAGGTCAATCAAAACACCGAAATGCAGTGGCCACCTTTTACATTCAGCCAGCAATTTCCCAGCAACGATCACCAGGACATCTACTATCTTGTCATCGGTGGGAACCATGGTGTTGCTGCAGTGAAGATGTACCTGGAGAACTATAGACAAGGTGTATGGCATCCAAACCTGCTTTTTCGTGCCAGCAAGCTGTATATCAACTTAACCTCTGACGAGATAGCGAGGGCCGTGGGGAAAATGAGCTCTGATTCTCAGGAAGAGTGGCAGGTGATCGGTGACGATGATGAGTTCGTGGTCGCTAGCATCAATGTAGTAGCGGCACTGTTGAACTCCGTAAATAACGCCGTAGGCTTCTCGCACGTAGGTCGCCCAGCGTGCACGTGTTTGCGTGTCTGTGAACTTGAGAGAAAAGTATTGGATGACCGGGGCGTCGCGGTCAGGGCCAGTGTGAAGGGCGCCTCCGATGCCTATTTGGCTAGCATCCGTCCGAAGGCAAAGGTGGTGAGAAAACTCGTACTTGGCCAGTTCCGCTCTTCCCGATGAAGGTAGGGTTGACCTGTTGGTCGGGCGTGAGTGGACTTGAGCAAGTTCGTAAGAGGTGATACAAGGCGAGAGTACTCGGGGATGTGGGCCTGTATGAAGTTGGTCATACCTAGAACGGATCGAACTTCAGACACATTGGAGAGATCAGCCATTCGGAGGATGGCGTCGATCTTCGCTGTGTCAGCGGCGATACCTTTCTTACTACATTTCTTGCAGAGTATTGTCAGTTCATGGTATCCCAAACGGATTTTGCGCGCCGATCCATGAAGGCCGGAGGTGTCCATACTTGAGAATATACTACGAATTTGGTTCAGGTGTGTTTGAAAGTCGTTTGCACCAGTGGTAACGTCGTCGAGATAGGCGCCTGCAGTAGAAATAGCTGGGGGCGGCTTGTTCCAAGAGGGGAGTGGTTGGAATGACTTCTCGATCGCACGTTGGAAATCGCCGGGGGCACGATGTACACCTTGAGGCATAAAGTTGGGGACCAATAGATCTTGAGGGGTCCACACGGCTAAAGCATCTCGGCTGTCATTGTCCGGGTTCAGGCGAAGGTGGGAGAAGCCGTCTACCATGCCGATGGAGCTGAGATAGTGCCAGCCGGCGAATCGTTCTCGGTAATGATCCGGATTTGGAAGACCTGGGACTGGGAGGTGAAGATTGTCATTGGGCATGCGGTAGTCGTAAACATTCCAAATGTCTCGGATGACTTCTTTCGCGATATCCTCGAATTTCCCGACCGGGCAACTGCGGCTCGCCCATGCGCATTGAGAGGAGGCGTAGCTCCATGTGCCGGCGCTGAGGACGTCCGTAGCCCAGCTAGAGAGATATTCGCCCACTGCCGGAGTCCAGCGAGGGCATGGAACTGCAACTGGTTTGGCATTCGGTTTGAGTCGAAGGGACACGACAGTATGTTTGAAGATGCCTGCCTTGTCTTGAAAGATGTGGTCGAATTCGCGGATGAGGGCCCAGAGTTGGTCTTGTTGGGGTTTGGTGAGGCTTGGGTTGACTGCTTCAGGAGGAAACTTAGGACCTGTCGGTGCTGCTTTCTGTTCCGCTCGCTTGGTTAAAAAGTCGCGGCAAAGTCTTTCAGAGATGAAGAACCATGGGGTAGGATGGGGTCCCTGGACTGTTGATGCAGTGCAAAAGAGCATGCGAGGGTCGGGGCATGTCTGCGCGAAGTCTTCCATGAAGGAATCCGTGTATGGAAACGGCGGGCCGATGTCGGTCTGAAGCGTCGGAGGAGCAGGCAGCCTCAGTTGTTTGGAGTCTGGAGAATGCCCCAGATTTGGTTGTCACGCTTGACTTTGCGTATTGCCCAAAGTCTGAGTTGAGCCAGTGCCAGGCCGAGCGAGCATATTGAATTGGCGGCAACTCCGAGATTTATGGTTGAGAAGTCGTCGTCTTGAAAGTGCGGCTCGATGATCGGAAGAGGCAAAGTGGCTAGGTAACAGAGGAGAGGTTGCTTTTGGGCAGAATTGGCGGCAACTCCGAGATTTATGGTTGAGAAGTCGTCGTCTTGAAAATGCGGCTCGATGATCGGAAGAGGCAAAGTGGCTAGGTAACAGAGGAGAGGTTGCTTTTGGGCAATCCGCAAAGTTCACACTTTCCTTGTTCCGAGGATGTTGCGAACGTCGCGTCGTTGAGTGAGGAGGAGAAGTCGCAGATGTCTGGGTCATAATCGGCGTTGATGGCAAACTGCTTGACGACGAACCGCTTGACGAAGACGAGGAGGGGCCTTGTCCGCCTCCTTTTGAATCGTCATCGTCTTGATGCTTTTGTTCTCACTGGGCTTGCAGCCAAACAAGGGCTGTAGTTGAACAGGGTGGGCACGAGTTACCTGTGGCAACGGTGCGGCCGGTGCGTCAGAACCAGTGGCCGCTGGTGGATGAGCCAGGGTTGATGGAGGCCGAATTGAGGCCAACGGTGGCTGTGCTGGGGCCGGTGGTAACGACGCTGGGGCCGATGGTAACGACGCTGGGGCCGATGGGGGCTGAGCAGGGGCTATTGCCCTTGACGATGAACTCGAGCTAGATGACGAACTGGATGAGGAGCTTGAACTTGACGAAGAATCAGGCTGGTCATCGTACTTCTCAGGGGAATACACTATCTCGTAAGGGTTCGATGACGATGCTTCGACGTCAAATCCAGCGTGGATTTCATAGGTATGAGGATACCCAATGCGGTAGTGTCTCCGTGTTGCTCCTGGTGAGCGTGTAAGTATATGGGACAGGTTCTGGGGTAAGCAATCTCTCGTACACTAGATCTCGGGTGCTCATTCTAGACTTGTATAGAAATGTAAGAGATTTTCCTCTGTCCTGTTTGTCTTGAGGTTGAGCCATCGATGATGGGTGTGGCCCACTTGGTGATGGGTCACGTAAACATCGCCTGGGCGCCAGACTTGGAAGTGTCGTTGAGCGTGGCGTGACGGTTGCATACGAACAAGTGGAGCTCCGTAGGGGTAGCCACGGAGACGTTTGTCTCGAGAGTACGGGTTAATGCTATCCTACTCGAACATGGGACAGTATGGGGTGGGTGGTGTACCACATGAATCTCCTTGCTTGACTGTCTTCCGGTTTCGCTTGCTACGACCATAAGGAAATACTGGGCCAGATGCCACCGGACTTTTTCATAACGTATCCAGCGGAATTCGCCTGAGAAGGAATTCCTAACACCATCCGTGCCCGGGGGGCTGTCCAGTTGTGTGACTTCTGAAGATAGTCGCGGGTTGCTGTGTCGTCGAGCGTAATTATCCCGATGAATTTCATTATACCTATTGATTGCCCCATGTAGTGGTTGGGGTTAAAAAATGAACCTAAGAACAGTTTGTCGTTTCTGTCCGTGTAGTACACCGTGAAGTTGCAATCGTCGAAAAAACTGAGCGGCAAGTCGACAATGCAGTCGTAGGATCGCTCATGTACTGCGCGTAGGCCTGTAGCAGCGTTGGTGCTGTCAAGGTCGTAGTACGTGTCGTTTGTGACAATTTTAAGCCATATTGGGTCATTACATGGAAGACGATGAAAATAATGTTGTAGGGCGAAGCAGCGTTCTCGAGTCGGGAGTCGAAAAACACGGCGAATGTACGACGATGTCGAGAGTGGTATCGGGTCAAAGCGCAGGTGTTTGGCTTCGGTCTGTTCCATATTACACCACGGGAATAGGAGTTCTCCTCTAAGGACGGCTGCTAAAGGGGAGGCGTTGGGATTTGCTCCCACAAGTAGGCCGAGGTACGAAGATCGATATCCCCATGGGCGATAGAAGAAGTCAAAGGCCATTCCTGCTTTGAAGTATGGGACATCGCCGGTGGGTTCGATGTTAGGTCCAACTAGAGAAGCTGTGATGAGTTGAGCAGTGTTTCTGCCGTTTTGTGGGCCGAAGTGGAATATAATGGTAGTTTGTTTGCTATTATAAAACCGTGACATCATGGTGGCGCCTTCCGGGATACTGAAGATATCTTCAAGTTCGGTTTTAGTAGGTGCATTACTTCCCCGACGGGTCATCACAGGGGCCGATGTAGTGTCCGCACGGATCAGGCACATGGCTTCGGTGTTGATGACTGCGAGGGTGCTTCTGGTTCCCGAAATGAGAGCAAGACCGCATGTGAAGTCCTCAAAGGTTTCGGGGTCCATCTCGTGTGCATTGTTGCGAGGGGGCAAATAGCGCTGCATCAAGATAGTAGGGCGGTCGCGGTGGAAGCCTCGGATGGCTTCGGAGAACTCTGCCGCATATTCATTATCCCAAGGTGTCTTCCCATACCATTGTCGCGGTTCTGTGTGCGCGTATATCTTGCTTTCCTTGGTACGTGAGAGGCTAGTATCCCGCGGAAGGAAAGTTCGCACCAGAAGTGGCCTTTTGGCAAAATGACTGAAATCTGCCGAAGGGAGAAGCCAGTCTTCAGTCACTTTGAAGGGAGGCGGTCTATCGAGGGGTTCGATACGGAAAGCACAGTGCTGGAGTGATTGTATCCTAGGGAAGTAGCGTTCCACTCTTGGGTGTTACATCTGTACCATCGTTGAATCAGGCCATATGCCCTGATTGAGGGTAAAGTGCTTAGGGATCCAGTAGCCAAGGTGACGGCAGTGCGGGTGAGTGCCTGGAATCATAGTCATGGCCGCTGTTGGAAAATAAGTAGTAAAGATGTCTCGAACAATGTAGAGTTCAGGATCCGTGCCTGGAGAGCCCTTGGTGCCGAAGGCTTTTTGAAGTTCCAGTTTATGCCTGGTATGTCAGTAAAGTTGGAGAAACCCGACCAGCCGTGATTAGATCGCGTGGGGCTGACCCTAACATAACGGTCAGCTGGAGGAGAGAAAGGCGGCGGTGGTACCGGCGTCATTGCATCTCTCTGTGCCAACTGGCTGAGTGGTCCAACACGGTCGCGGTCTGTGGCGTTGGGGGTGCGAGTCTTGTACACTCCAAGTGGGCTTAGCGAAAATGTGACCCGGGGGCCGCCTTGCAACGGGGAGTGAGACGCCGAGGATTGGGATAACGCACTAGTTAAGCTTCTCGCGGGTGCCGACGAGGAACTGGACGAGGAGGACGAGCTACTAGAAGATGTTTGGGGTGCCTGCGGATGGGCTGGAGTCACGGCTGTGCTGCTCACAGATGCAGACGAGGAGCTGGACGACGACGAACGGGCAGAAGATGCGGTGGCTGCTGTCCGACGGGCGCGACGTAGTGCCTTCTTAGATGCTGTGCTCAACCCGGCGACTGGACTGATAGTCGGTCGGGTGGGCCGAGGTGACGGCGCAGAAGCCGCCGGAACTTGAGAGCAAGGGGAAGAAGGTGCAGGTGATGCTGAGCGTTCACGTTTACCAGACGAGTGTCGTCTACCATGTCGATGGCTGTGACTTGGTGTTCGCGGAACAATTGGAGCTTGCAACGACGGAGGGTTACTCAGCGTATCCTGGAATGATTGCGGTGTACCAGGTGCAGGGGCCGATGGTTGGGCAAGGGCCGATGCAGTTGACGTGGTAGATGACGATGCTGCCGATGATGAAGGTGATGATGATGATGACGATGATGATGATGATCAGAAGGAGAGTGATCGTGCCGTCGGGCTGAGTCTCAGGTCGGCCAGCTGAGTCCTTCGGATGAGCTCCCAAGCGAGGGAATCGAAACGATAATCTTCTTGCGTGATCGGGCTGGAAGACTGCTTTTTTCTTTTGGAGGAATTGGCTTTAATTTCTTCTTCATCTTCTTCATCTTCTTCATCGTCTTCGTCGTTATCTGTCAGTACCCTCCCATCGCATGGTCTCTTCTTTTCGGACATGAACAGGTTGACTGTGCGGCCGTAGAGGTGGGCTTGTGAAGTTGACAAAAGATCGTAGGAATCCAGAGGTTGTGTTACACGGAACTTGAAGATCTTCTCAATCTATGAGGTCGGGTAAGAAGTCATTTCAGCCAGAGTCTCCGGGCGGAAGTCATAGCTGATGGTTGCTAGTTGACGGTCGTCCACCTGAAGTGGCTCATCGAAGAAATGATATTCAGTCTCGTAGACGATCTGTCTTGCTGTGGGCTTCAAAGGGATGTAGTCCGTTGGCTTGATCCTCTGGGCCTCGTCGATTGACAAGTTTATCTGTGCGGTCACCTCGTTGGCGAAGAGTAGATCCACGCAATCGGGCAGTTGAGCCGACACAACGATAATTGCATGAAGCGGCGACGTTGGGCCAGCGGAAACAAAGCGTTCGATGCAGTCGGTGAGGACTGCGTCGATGCCGACGGATGAGCGTGCTGCCACAGGCGGCAGCTGCCGGATCGTAAGCAGTGTTGTAGAACCCACGATAAGCGAGCGACGCTTTTACAGTTGCAGGCTGAATCCAAAGCGCATGTAGTCTTGCCGATAAATGGGCGGTTGAGAGGATGTTTGGCGACCCAAACGCATCCGGTGACAACTGTTGGAATAGTCGCAATCCGTAGAGGCGAGGGCGTTGGCACCAGCGGAGAGGGTGTGCAGGACCGGGTAGTCATATGGAAGGCGCGCGGGGTGCTGCGGGCAACGGCCGCTGATTGCTTTTCGTCATATTAACGACGCTGTCGCCGAAGTTTGCATTCTTCAAACGAATGTTTGGGGAGTTGGCCCTTCTTCAAGAAATTGTTGTGTTTCTTGCAATAAGTGCATGGTAGGCACGTGAAAAGTTTTCGATCGATCTGGCTCGACGATATGCCCGGTGGGTCGGTCTTCAAGCGCTTGACCTGGCGAGTCGACGTCTGTAGGGGAGCAGTCTGAGTCGTTGCCATAGCGTCCGCCTTACGTTTCTGCCAAGCGGGGCGGTCAGGGTTGATGTTTGCCTCAGTAGTCGTTACTTGCCGAAGCTGCTGGCGTCTTGGACGAACAGAGACACGTTTGTACGTAGATGGATCTTTGATGTCGGTGCGGACCGGAGTCTCCATCCCAAAAAGGTATTCCTGCATAACATTTGGGTCGAGGGTCCTGGCCCAAGGGAGGAGGTCATCCAGATTGCGCGGCCAGCCAACGCCATACGTGAGTAGGACTTGGTCCGAATGCTGATTCCATCGGTCGCGTTCCAATGGGGTGAGCATACGGCCCAAGTCCTCAATCTGATTTCTGTCGCAGATGCTCACGCTAGCTGCATGTGTGGTCTCGTAAAGAGTAATACACCGATGGATGTACGCCAAAAGTTATTCTTTCTGAAAACGTCGTAGATCGAGAGTTTGGAGAGCTGACTTGTATAAGTCGTGTTTGTCCAGACAGCCATGGATAAGGTCGCGAGTGAATATCAGCCAGATGAGGGACAGCGAACTCCAAACTTGCTGGATTGTGTCGGTGACGCGGGCGAAGCGGTACCAACAGGCGTCCATATCATGGTGACCGTAACTCTATCTCCCCATTTGTTACCATTACTGATGGCGTGCATGATGGTCAGTTGAATTGGTGTGCTGACGATGTGATAGTTGACTGCTAATACGCGTGCGAAAACAGTTCGATCAGACGTAGGTGTTCGAAGTGTCGGCGTGACTGCAGATGTCAGGACTGAGGGTAGTATCGGTGTTGACGAAGTCAGCGTAGCTGTTCCGGGAGTCGAAGACGTCGAAGGGTGGCTCGAACGGGTCGTAGTCGCAGATGAGCGTCCGGTAGACTGCAGAGTTGTCGGACCATTCTGGTTCGATGAGGGAATGGATGTGGCACCAGCGGTTGTGCCGGGGAGTGCAGTGACCTGGAGTGACCTTGTCAATCCGACAGTGGGAGCGGTGACTGGGTAGTAGTTGTGAAAAACTTCTTCGGGGATGAAGTGGCTAATGTAGTGCCAGAGCTTCTCTGCTGCTGCCAACGATCCAGTATGTCCCAGATACTGGGCGTAGACAGCGTCTGTCCAATCTGGGTTACAAAGGAGGTCTAGGCTGGCTTGAGGGGCAATGGGGACCTGTAGCAGCCAGGTAGCATTATCCTTATGAATTTCCCGAAGAATGTCTCGTGCATCATCAACGTAGCTGGTCAGTAGATCGTAAATAAACTGCAAGGTTTGTATACGTGGAAGATCAGTATGGAGGCGAGCAGTCTTGCCAGCCTTGACTTCCTCCTGAAACCTCTTGCCTGTACGTAGAGTGTCTGTACGGGACCACAAAATGGGATATAAGTCCAGACAACGTTGTTTGTGCTAGTTGTATTTTGATGCTGGGTTGTCTTGTCGTGACTGGTTCCACATGTAGACGTACCAGGAGCAAGCCAAAGCGCAGATCAGTAGCTGAGAGCGAGGTGCAGTGGAAGAGGTGTTCTCCACTCTGTAAGTAGGGGTTGACCCTAAAACGATAAAGCCAAACACATACTGTGTTGGTTGACTGCATATTGTGTATAAGGGCAGAAGAGGGACACAAAAATGCAACGGCAGGTGAACGATCTGTCGAGACATATGTGTTTTTGGTTACCACTGTCCTAATACGTTGTTATATAGCCACTCCTGAAAGAGAGGGTCTTTCCAAATCGATCTGTGCACAGAACACACCAACTCTGTGTGTGTGGTTTTCTCTTGAATGGAAAAAAAATTCGAATTGTGAGTTTGTATACAACTCTTCAAGTAGGCAGATACAACGAACTCTTAATAAGAACACTATGGCTGCTTTGAGTCCTGACTCTGAGTGAGCAGGTGAAATACAAGTAAATAGTAGAGAGGTCACTTCGTTTATTTACATAATTTCGAACTTATTGCAGGCTTGAGTGCAACTTACGATCAAGTGTAGAAAGTAAATTGTGAGGTCTCCCGTTCTCAAACGGATAGTGTCGCGAGTCTTCAAGTAAACAATCATAAACGGATAGTTGTAGAGTTTGTTGGACATGAAAATTCCCCAAATTGATTTGGGAAGCCTCGACGCGAAAATGACTGGCAACGGAAGACAAGTTAGATATTGTGTTTTTCCGTCCTTGTTCACAAATTTACCGTTAAGCGTTTTCACTGGGAATTCGGGGGAAAAGGTAATACGAACAGGAAAAATAGCAATAACTAAAAAGAACTTTGAACTGATCTTTTAAAATCATTTCTGAACGAAATCAAAAACTAGTTAGTGAAGTCGAAACGTCGTGCAAAGGAGAATCTAATGAACCGGTCAAAAAGAGTGGCTTATCAACGGTAAAGGTTTTAGCATGTCGTTAAGGTGCTCAGTCTGATAATCCCCATCTACCGAACGTAGCGGTCGCGGTTCCAAGCGGCTCTAATTTTCTTCCCCTACACCGTAAAAACAGGAAGAGCGCAGTCAAAAAGTTTCATCCCCATCTACCGAAGGTAGCAGTCGCGGTTCCAATTTTCTTCCCCTACACAGTAAGAAACGGATCGGAAGAGCGCACCAAAAGTGACGAGAAGCGTCACGGCGAGGCGCGAAGCGCACCGAACGAAAAGCGTTGATGGCACCCAATGGAAAAAAAGTGAATCAAAGCGTCACGGCGAGGCGAAAGCCTGGCAACCTCATAGACATGCAGCCTCAAACTAGTCGAGCCAAACCACTCCGCACCCCACCCCCCTCATAGACAAGAAGAAACTCCACAAGCCACAACCATAAACATAAAGCTGTGCCACACATGAACTTGACCAAACCTAACAGACAGCAGCATGTAAGAAAAATGAAAAAGAAAAAGAAAACAAAAGGGGAAAAGAAAGAGAAAAAGAGGGAGAACCTTGCTTACGGTAAAAGAGAGAGAGATATAGATAGATAGAGAGAGAGAGAGAGAGAAAGAAGAAAAAAGAGATAGAGAGAAAGGATAAGAAAGAGTCGAACTTCCTCATCATTTCACTTCAAGATCTCTAGGTTGGCGACAGTGTGGACTCGGCTAAGACCGCAAAAGAACCCCTACCCACTAAACTAAAACGGGCACTGTAAAAACTCCCGGAAGGAGAAAAACAGGCCCCCCCCCACAAAAAAAAATACACTTAAGCACGAACGCCTGAGAGTGCTAAACGATATAAGAAAGAAACGAGAGAGAGAGAGAAACAGAGAAAGAAAGAAAGAAAGAGAGAGAGAGAGCGACAGAGATAGAGAGAGAACGAGAGAGAGAGAAAGAAAAGTGTGTTTGTGTGTGTGTATGTGTGTGTGTGTGAGAGAGAGAGAGAGAGATAAAGAAAGAGAGAGATAGAGAACAAGAGAGAAAGAAAGAGAAAACGAAGGGAAAAGGCAGTCCGGAACATAAAGAGCTCAACGAGTCAAGGGCGACTGCGATGAGTGAGAATAAAGGGAACAGCAGGAGCAGATGCTGGTCTCTGTAAATGAAATCTCAAGTACGAGTGCTTATCAACTCCGGGGCGAAGGCGTTTATGAAGGGGGCAAGTCCTAAGCAGGGGAACAGGAAGTAGAGCACGAGAACGATCAAGCATAGTGCGCCAATTGAGGAAATTAAACCTAGCAAGTTCAAACACAATACATGTGATACGCCTCCCGTACGAGCCTGAGGAGTAAATAGGGAAGGAAATGAGTGGCAGCCCTGCCAATATAAGAAAGTTGCAAGGGGTTGACAAGGGAAACGTCGGTATCAACCTGGTGCACAAGATTGCACATCAACATCAAGACTAAAGGCAGGATAAATAACAAGATCAATACGCAGGTTTTCATGTTCATATAGACGTGGCTCACGACTGCAGGTATGTAAGTATTTATGTATGTATGTATGTATGTATGTATATCTGTGCACATGTACGCACATATGTATGTATGTATGTATGAATGTATGTATGCATGTATGTATGTATGACATATGTATGTATGTATGTGTCTGTCTGTCTGCCTGTCGACGTCTGTCTGTCTGTCTGTCTGTCAGTCTGTCCGCCTGTCAGACACAGACAGAGTCTGAGATAGACAGACAGACAGACAGACAGACAGCATAAATCATGAAAGATCGCATTCACAACAGAACTTTTTTTTTTTTTGTTGATTTTATTGCGGGGTCAGGGTATGTCTTCTGGTTGTGCTTAGGAAGTAAAGAAATAAAGTATCTGCAAAGGAATTACTTCTACTGCTTCTTCCTATTAAGGGTGCGCTGGGGTATGTGGCAACACTGTGGCTGAAATTTTGAGTCTTCACCTTGGAATGGAATTGATATAGCTGAAAACTTGCATTAATTGGTAAGAAATGGCCCCGGCGCATAATACATAAAAAGCGTTATGAAAAGACATGGAAACAACTTACTTTTATTATCATTATTATTATTATTATTATTATTATTATTATTATTATTATGGACACCGTGATAGCCCAGTGGTCAAGTTCTACCATCTGGGCCCTGTCGCCAGTTCGATTCCCGTCGGTGCCACCAGTATTTTCATTGAACATACCGGTCTATTTCTGGACCAGTATTTTCATTGAACATACCGGCCCGTCTGGAAGTGTTGGAACTGCCCTTGCGGGGGTGTCATTAGAGCTTATCGTCAATTCTTCGTACTCCCCTCACGGGTGAGACGATGGAGGCGCATGTGCAGAAATGCATCAGCCATTGACAGAGAAGCACTATTATTATTATTATTATTATTATTATTATTATTATTATTATTATTATTATCATCATTCCTTGGAGTGTTGACTGTGACATATTTGAGGGAAATCCCGATGAAAAAACCTAGTCACACTTGCTAAACAGAGTTCCAGCCCAATGGCCTCAAGGCGTTAAACTGTGACGCCAACTCATAACCCTTTGGTGGTAGATGCTGGGGAGGAGGGTCGTTGGCGCGTAAAAGATCTTAAACTCCGCATATGCTGGTTGATAGCCCAGGACCCAGCAGACACCAGATTGTTATGGGTGGGGTTTCGAGGCAGCTCTAGCAACCGCGCTTGGTGTATGCACTTGCACATTCGGTGACGTCTTGCAAGAGGTTGCTGGGACTGCGGAATAACCTCGGCTTAGTGCAGTCTTGCCTCAGGAGCTCATCGGTGGCCCCGATCATCAGGCGAGAGACTGACACGGGGGGGGTGGAGGACCTCGAACAAGGGTATTGGAGGCTTATGTCCGTTGAGGATATGCATTAGCTGCATCAGTACGCCTCAGATATGATATATCATCATCATTATTATTATTATTATTATTATTATTATTATTATTATTATATTATTATTATTATTATTATTATTATAACCTCGGCTTAGTGCAGTCTTGCCCTCAGGAGCTCCATCGTGGCCCGATCATCAGGCGAGAGACTGACACGGGGGGGTGGAGGACCTCGAACAAGGGTATTGGAGGCTTATGTCCGTTGAGGATATGCAATTAGCTGCATCAGTGCGCCTCAGATGTAGTATTATTATTATTATTATTATTATTATTCTGGAGGGGTGCACAAGATGGCACTCCATGGGAAGAGGAGGTGGTTGGGCGCAGGTGACCGCTTGGGGAGGGCGGTCACCGGGATATGCGCAACTCTCAACTGGGCATTTACTCGGTAGGGGTTCGGCCAGGCAGGTTGTGGGGTTGTCTGTTGGATTGTTGGTTGGCTCGTTTTTCTTGGCTGTTGGTTTGGGTATGGTTTCCTGGTTAGCCCATTTTCGCCGAATTTCCTGCCGAGTAAATGCCTGGGGGCTTCCAGTTCCGGTTTGGTGATCTTGTTGAGGTGAGCATTCGGAGGAAACAGTACCGAGATGGGTTGAAGATAGGATTCACATTGAGCCGAGATGGGGCTGAGTTGACCTGTTCCAACTCGGCTCCATTTCGGCTTCATGTTAATCCTATCTTCATCCTATCTGGGTTTTGTCTCCTCCCTATCTTCGCTTCTTCGGGGTTGCCTAACTGGAACACATGATGAGCGCACGTTGGAGAGGGGCTTCAGTCGGTCCCAATGCCTTGCCAGTGCCTTGCTGCGTTGCCGTGCCACGTTGGAGAGGGGCTTCAGTCGGTCCCAATGCCTTGCCAGTGCCTTGCTGCGTTGCCGTGCCTTGCCCCATGCATTCACACCCTCCACCGTTGCATTTCTAACTGGGCAGCTTCGGCTGGGATTACTATACTTGTCTGTAAGACCCTATAGGTACCGCTAGGTTCGCGCCTTCTATACCCACGTGGGGGAAGGAGTTTCAGCGGCACGCCGTCCGATCTGGCTCCACTCGGGGACACCCGTACCTCATGATGTGTATTGTTAGGAGCAGCTGAAAGTCCATAAGGCATGAGAGTAGAGGCGTTGGCGATGCGATGGACAGTGTGTGTAGTGTGTGAGGCAGGCTCTGGCGACGCTGGGGGTGCTGGCGGGCGCCGAAGGGCACCAAGCGACGCGGCAGCGTCCAGTGACACCGGCGGAAATGCGTGTAGTGTGTGTTGCAGATACCGCCGATGCTATTTGCATGGACGGGCGCTTTCCTCGGCGTAAAGAGGCGCGGTGGTAATGGCCAGCGACATTGGCCGTCTACTACTCTCAATGGATTACAAATACGCGAAGCACGGAGCTACCACTGTGGCCCTTATGGGACAAGGTAGAATCGCCGAAGACCTGGACAATCCCCGTGGGAATGCCTCTTCGACGGGCTCTGGCCCGATGTCCCAGGATGGGAGGATGAGGGCTCGCGTATATGACGGAATTCCTGAACCACGTGGAGAGGCTATCTTAGCTGCGCCTCATCCTTCCTCCCCAAACCTGGCACACGGGTCGGCGCTTCAACATAAGGCGAGCGGCGCTATATGGCAGATGGCACCGCCGCCTCGACGGTACCGGCGGGTAGATCGGTACGACAAGGACGGGCGTAATCTGATTGTCTGGGGGCTCTCAGAACGCGCCAATCTACAGGAGATCGCCTCCAAAATGAGCGGTCTTGGTCTGGTGGTCCCGGTAATGGAGTGGCAAGGCCAGCGAATGTCTCGTCACCTGGAGCTGGTCTACGAGGACGATGACAGCAGGCAGACGGCGTTGCAGCAACTCAAACATCTCAAATTCTTCGGCAGAGGGGTCAATGTGGCCCTTGGGCGCAGGTTCAGGGACAGGGAACGTGTCCGAAGGCTTATTCGCATCCATCTGCGTGGGGAAGCGGCGGTCCGGAAGGAGGAGGCTGCGACGGGATATCGCGTCTTGCCTCTGCATGAAGAATGTGTCGATGATGTGCAGGTGGTGTCTTCGGACTTGGCTGCCGATGCACCTAAGTGTGTGTCTGAGTGTGCTGATGTGCATGTGGTGCCCCTGCATTCGGCGGCCAGTGCAGTGGGGGACCAACCTGCGCAAGCACCTGCAGAGGGGGGCAGCACGAGGGCGGAAGCCAAGCGCGGCCGTCGGGTCCGGAAACGAGCCAAGAAGCACCGCTCCAAGCAGTTCGATACCGGCTTCAAGCTACTCGTCGCGAGTCACAACTGGCAGGGTAAAACGGGATACGACAACCTAGGCACGGCGGAATGGGCATCATTCTACAAGCACGAGGGCTGGCTAGTCATCGGGGCTCAGGAGCACCGCATGAGCAAGAAGCAACTTTCCAAATGCAGCCTGGATGGATTCCGGATTTTTGGAAAACCTGCGGAGGTCAGCGAGAAAAATCGCTGCAAGGGTGGGGTTCTATTCGCGGTGGCTAACTTCCTTGGTCCGTATTGCAACCTGGTGTCAGCCCCCGTCTACCACCGGCAGCAAGTGTGGCTGCGTATCGCCTCGGGTGTTACCGGCGCTCAGGATATCTATGTGGGCAACGGCTACTTTCCCCAGGAAACGCAGGAAGAAGAGTCGTCAGAGGCGTATGCGGCCTGGCAGGCAGCTATAGCTTTTTTTGGAGCCAAAGGTCTTGTGGTCACGGTGGCGGATGCCAACGCGAAGCTCGGGCCGGCATGCAGCCGAAAAGAGGAGGGCATCGTCGGTCAGCACGGGGAGGTCGATGAAAAGGGAGCACCGGTACGTTCGGAGAACGGCAAGAGACTCGCGGCTGTCCTCGTCGCTACGGGCCTGCGAAATCTGAGCGGCTTCTCGTGCCCAGTGGAAGGGTCCTACTGGTGGTCCCGGCGTGAGCAGCGCGGCATGGGCACAGGCAAGCACCTCCTCGATTATATCTGCGCGTCGCCTGGCTTGGCATCTGGAGCAAAGTTCGGAGTATGCGAAGATGATCTTGATACGGACCACAAGGCAGTATGGGCCGAACTGACGTGGAGCGGCCAGCGCCTGCCAAAGCGGGCTTCGAAACCTTACAGGTCCTTTCGTGTTGATAAGCTTATTGGTGCTGGTGTCTCGGGTAATGATCACGCTGCGAAGCAAGCGCTGGATTATCTACGCGACAAGTTCGATGACGTATTCCAGCATTGCCTACAGAAGCTTGGAGTGCATCAGCTGCCTGAGCTTGACCTATCGGGTGGTGCCGACAGCCAACGGGTGGTAGATGACGTCACCGAGCGAGTGGCGCAGTCCTTCCGAATGGCGGCGCACCGGGTCCTTGGCTCCAGATGTATACGACCCCGTTTCACCAACAATTGGTTCGACGGGGAGCTAAAGGAGCTCATTCAGCAGCGCCGAGAGGCCTACGCAGCATACAGGAGGGATGAATCGAATGCGGAAGCCCGTCTGAATTGGCTACGGCTCCGCAAGCAAATTCGGAAGGCAACTCGGGCCAAGAAGTCCGCCTCCTTCAAGCAAGTGCAGGAAGAAGCGGTCAAATGTCAACGCGAGCAATCCTCAAAGCGCATTTGGCTACTCGCGAAGCGGCTTGGCGGGGCACGCAGAACGAAGGTCTCCGCGCCGGTGCAAAGGGAGGATGGCTCACTGGCGTGTACGCTGCCGGAAAAGGTCGCTCGGTGGGAGGAATTTCGGAAAAATTCGGTGAAGCCACGGGAAAATCCGGCAAGTGCGGCTGTTGTGGTGGAGTGCTGTGCAGAAGCAGGCTCGCTGGAGTGGGAGCAAGCCGAAGCTAAGCGGCAGTTCCACTGGAACGATCGCTTCAGAGATGAGGTGGCCCGGGCTATGAAGGAGCACGAAGTAGGTGAAGACACTTGCGAAGAGCTGGACAAGCCGTTCACGCAAGAGGAGGTCCTTGCAAGGCAACGTGCCCTGAATAGCCACAAAGCTTGTGGCGAGGACAAAGTGAAGAACAGTACTAAGAACGAGATGCTCAAGTATGGCGACGCCTACATCAATGGCTACTTAACGCAGTACTTCAACTGGATTCGAGAAGCCGAGAGGACTCCAAAAGCTTGGGGCAAGGGAATCATCGTCAATATTCCCAAGGGTGGGGATCCTACGGATCCTGACAACTGGAGGGATATCTCGATTATTAGTTGCCTTGGTAAGCTGTATCTGTCCTTATTAGCTACTCGTCTAACGCTCTTCGTGGATGGCCCGGATAAGCTACGTCCAGAGCAGGGAGGCTTCCGCCCGGGGCGTCGCACTACGGATCAGGTCTTTACCCTTTGGCAGAGGTTGAAGGGGCGTCAGCAGCAGAAGCGGGAGTCGTATGTCCTGTTCGTCGATCTACGCAAGGCTTTCCCGTCTTTTTGGAGAGATGGCCTATTTGAGAGGCTCTGGAAGCTGGGTGTAAGGGGCAAGTTCTGGCGCACGCTACGCAGGTGCTACGAGCTGACTTCGTCGCAAGTGCTAGTTGATGGAGCACTCACCCCCGAAGTACTGGAGGGTGTAGGCGTCCAACAGGGGTCCCCTCTCTCTCCCACACTCTTCAACGTCTTTATGGATGAGCTGTGTGATCGGCTGGCGAGTGCCCTCAAGATCACGGATGTGAAGCGGCTGAACGACATCAAGGCACTTCTCTACGCGGACGACGTGGCCCTCATCGCTCACAGTCGCACCGAGCTCCAGAAGATAGTCAATGTTGTGGCCAAGTTCGCGGAAGATTACCGGCTGGAAGTCAACTTGAAGCCCGGCAAGACGGAAATCATGCCCATTTACACGTCGAGCAAGGCGAAACGACCAAGTATCAGGGAGCGAGGTGAGCCCGTGGTGTGGTTTCGCGGCCAGAAGCTTTGTGTCACCAGTCAGTACAAGTACCTGGGAGTGGTTATCACCGACGACCTGAAGTGGAAGGAGCAGGCCCTGCGGGCTACGCGTGTCACTGAAGTCGCCACCGCAGGTTGGTACTCTTTGTGGTGTGCAGGTGAGATACAAGCTAGGTATCGTCTCATGTGCTGGAATCAACTTGTGGGGGCCAAGCTGAAGTACGCCTTCGATGTCTGGCGTGCCCCCGTATCGCAGCTCACCAAGCTGGAGGCAGCAATGCTGCGCCCCATGAGGATGATTCTCGGCATCAGCCCTAAGACAAGCAAGTGGATTACACTCTTTCTGGCGCGCTCTTTGAGTGCGGAGCGTTTGCGGCGGGCGGCGCAACTGAAGTTCTATGGACGGCTGCATGTTCTACCGGAGGAGCGATTTCCTGTCATCGCATCTCAAGTCAAATCCGACTGGACTGCGGAGGCCGAAGGCGCTATCAGGGACTCAATGGATCTACAACAAGGGCTTCAGGAGCTCCTAAATAGCTCAGAGAAGGACCTCGAGGGTTGGTGTTCGACTGTGGACAAGTGGGCCCTTCAGCAGGACGTCAAGATGGTGCAGCAACTGATGTGGGACAAGCGAGAGGCAGGCAGCGATCTTACTGATGGCCTGCGAGTCATCCTAAGACAAGTCTTTGGAACTAAGGAGTTCCCAAGATGGGTAGCCCTTGATGATGCGCATTATAATCTGCTTCGGAGAAGGTTGCTCAGCTGCAACAACCGCCTTCGGTTGTACCGCAGCAAGTTGGTCAGTGGCATGTCCCCTCGCTGCTTCTGTTGTCATGATGATGTCAATGAGTCCCTTGCGCACTTCTTATGGGATTGCCCCATGCATGAGGGGAGACGTAAGCAGCCTGTTGCTGAGTATGCAGAGGCTCGGTGGCATGGCTGTGGGGGGTGCTGAGGGGGATGGAGGGAGTCGTTTTTTTGCTTGTTGTCTTGTTCCTCAAGGCCTGTTTTTTCTCTTTGTAGCTCTCGCAGCCGCTCTGGCAGCGCTCGCTCACGGCTCTGCAAGACCAGTAGCGCCAGGTCGCTTGCCTCTCCCTCGAAAGGCTCAGAAGCCTGAAGAGCACTCTCGACTCTGGCTGAGATGTGTGAGGAGGGGGGTGAGGTCGTAGGCGGTGAGGTTGTGGTGGAGGATGTGTTGCTTGGGCGGGAGCGGGAGGGCTCTGTGCGGCAGAGTTGGGATAATATGTCGCCTGTGGATCAATCACGATTGTTTTGTAAGCTTTTTCAGGGGAAGTCGCGCTTCCGCAGTAACTTTAGGCTTGCTGCGTTGTTAGGGGTTACAGCGTTGCGTCCCCCTCCAAAGTTGGATGTGTTGTTTGGATCATATGTGTCTGAGTGTTGGTCTGCTAGGGAGGGTAAAAGGGAGGAGCTTGGGGTGGAGGATGGGGGCGAGGAGGTGATTGACCTCACTGAGGTTCCATCAGCTTCTGTCCCACCCTCTCCCCCAAGTGACGTTGATGTTGCGCGGCGCGGCCGTCCGCGCAGTGTGGACGTCCTGGCTAGAGAGAGGGGTTCGGGAGCGCAGCGTAGTGTCTCCGAGTTCTTCTCTTCAGCTAACACCCTCGCATCTAGCTCTTCATGCACTTCACAGCCCCCATCTGCCCCTGCTGTTGCTGTTGCTGCTATGTCTGTTTGGTGTTCTGACAATGCGTTGGGATCGGCTGACTCCGGTGACCCAATGGAGGCACATGTCCAGGATCTGGATCTGATGCTATAGTCTGAGGAAGCCTATTATTATTATTATTATTATTATTATTATTATTATTATTATTATTTGGGGAGTACATAGGCCATCGGTCCTTTCCATGGGCTGATTGGTATAAAGCTCCTAGAGTAATGTTCTATGCCGTCACTTCCTTTATTCCACCGATTGGTGTGGAGACTTTCCTTATGGAATGGA
>WBZZ01006787.1:0-12500 GCA_019918135.1 Paulinella micropora | reverse complement strand
ACATACATACATTCATTCATTCATTCATTCATACATACATACATACAAACACATACATACATACATATACACACATACATACTAGACACACACTAGACATACATACATACATACATACATACATACATATGTACATACATATGTACATACATACATACATACATACGTACATAAATACATACATACATACATACATATACATATACATATATACAATATAAATATTTTTAAAAATATTATCGATAGGCCTGATAAAACAAAATGCCATTTTTGTCCTAGTGGGATAATCCACTGCCTTTTTGTACCGTATCCGCGCAGGTAAAAGTGGCATTCGTGATCCGCATCCACAACTAGGGTAATACCAGTAGGTGGTGCCACCAGCAGTGTTTTCGCATTTTTTGTGGTCACCTGTGCCACCGGTGGTTTTTGTGGTGGGCGGTGGCACCGGACCCGTCCCACAAGTGCGATTTTTCTGAAAAATATTATATGAAAACAACGGTTTCACTGTAAAATCTTTTGAAGCAAGCTGGTACAGGTTTCCGGCCGTGTCAGCTAGCTTAGCTCGTGGTGTGTGTGTACTCTCACACACACCACTCACCACAGGGATCTGGGGACGTGGCTACATCTGTTACACACTTGCTACTCCCGCAATGGCCACCCCCTACATTTGCTACCCCGACGCTGGTTACCCCCCCCCCCCCTTACCTTGGCTATCCCGACACCGGATACCCCCCCCCCCCTACCCTGGCTACCCCGACGCTTGCTACCCCCCCCCCCCCTACCCTGGCTACCCTGTCACTGGATACGACCCCCCTACCCTGGCTACATCGACGATGGATACCCCCCCCCCCCCTACCCTGGCTACCCCGACGCTGGATATCTGGTTACCCCCCCCCCCTATCCTGGCCACCATTGCCACCACACACCAGAAAAAGTTGAGGTCGAGACCAGTTGTTAGAACCTAGTCTGTATATCATCTTGTTTCTATCGACTGGTCTGGAAGGTAAAAAAAGAGGGGACGGGTGGGAGCACCGGTGCCCACTACGTAACGGCTAAGCGGAGACTGCCACTTAGCCGTTACATAGTGGACCCCGGATGCCACCTCCCACCAGAAAAGAGTTACGGTCGAGACCAGTCGTTAGAAACTAGTCCTATATCATCTTGTTTCTGTCGACTGGCCCGGAAGGTAAAAAAAGAGGGGAATGGTGGGAGGGGGGGGGGGAGGGACACCGGGACCCACTACGTAACGGCTAAGCGGCGATCGCCACTTAGCCGTTACATAGTGGACGCGGGGTGCCACCTCCTCCCTGAAAAAAGTTACGGTCGAGACCAGTTGTTAGAACCTAGTCTGTATATCAGTTTGTTTGCATCGACTGGCCCGGAAGGTAAAAAAACTACGGAAATAGCGGTTGGTGTGCCACTTAGCCGTTAGATAGTGGACCCGGTGCCACCCCCCCCCACCCACCGGAAAAAAGGACGGTCGAGACCAGTCGTTAGAACCTAGTCTGTATATCAGTTTGTTTCTATCGACTGGCCCGGAAGGTAAAAAACTACGGGTATAACGGTGGGTGTGTGCCACTTAGCCGTTACATAGTGGGCGCGGGGTGTGCCACATCCTGCGTGAAAAAAGGCTGGTCGGGGCCAGTCGTGTGAACTTAGGTTATAAGTGTCTGAGCGGCAACTACTGGTCCAGGAGGTGGAAAAAATGAAGAGAATAGCGGATGTTCGAAAAAAACTGGTGGAGGGGGGGATGAGGGGAAATGGCGGGAAAAGCAGCTTAGCCGTTACGTAGTGTGCGCGGGTGGCCCCACACACACACCTCCTGCGTGAAAAAAAAGCTGGTCGAGGCCAGTCGTGTGAACTTAGGGTATAAGTGTCTGAGCGGCAACGACTGGTCCAGGAGGCGGAAAAAAGGACGGGAATAGCGGGTGTGGGTGTGTGTGTGTGTGTGTGAAAAGAGTGCTGGATTCCCGGGAAGTAGCGGAGGGGGAGAAGTGGCATCATCATTCCAGTGAAGTCTGGACCAGTCGTTGGAAATTAGTGGTATATCTCAGAATTTGTGACGACTGGTCCCGACTTTGAATTCCAGGGGAGTAAGAGGAGGGTGCCACCACTAGCATGTGAAAAAACAAAGTGTGGACCAGTCGTTTGAAATTAGTGGTATGTCTCAGAATTTGTAACGACTGGCCCCGACTTTGGGGGGGGGGGGGGGTGTGTGTGCTGAATTCCAGTGGAGTAAGCGGAGGGTGCCACCCGTGAAGTCTGGACCAGTCGTTAAAAATTAGTGTATATCTCAGAATTTGTGACGACTGGTCCAGACTTTGGGTGGTTGAGGGGGGGTTGGGGTGGTGAAGGGGGCTGTAGCCACTAGGGGGCCAAAACGCAGCAGGTGCGGCAGGTGGTGCCCCGCCCCCTATTACGGACAACTGGGTTTAGGGGGGGGTGCTAAGAATAACAGGAATAACAGAACGTGTTTTTATTGAATCGCTACAACTCGCTGAGTTTTCTAGCTAGGCGCTGGAAGACAGTCCGTAGGCGCCGGTTGAGTTTGTCTTCCACTGCCGTCCAGTACAGGTGTTCATAGCATCTATAAAATTTCCAGGCTCTGTGGGAATTGTCCTCGTCAACGTGGAGCAGGTCGTCTTCCTCCAGTACCCCGGGGCTGTGGTATCCCAGCCACTCTTTCTGGAATTCCGCCTCATGGATGGCGGGGTGGTTGGCCAGGGCCTTGTGCTTCTGGCCCCGGCCGTCATACCATTCCTGCCATCTATGGAACGGGCACAGCAGGTGGACGAGGTTGTAGAGGTCCCCGCGGCGGGCACGGGGTAGGTTCCGCAGAGCCCCCTTGGGTAGCGGGCGGTAGTAAGCAGGGGTCGGCAGGTAGCTGCAAACTAGTTTGGCACAGTCTTTCGCTATGTAGGCAGGGGCTGAGCTGCCGAACGCCGGGGCCAGTATCTCGAGCAACGGTACATGCAGGGTCTGCAGCTCCAGTGGCAGGTCGGGCAAGAGCCAGCCGGCAGGCCTGTACGGGTCGGTAGGCGCGCTGAGCAGGGCGAGGTCCAGCAAGGAGAGCAGCGAGGCGTCCTCCGGTGGTAGGGCGGTAGCGGCCAGCTGGCTCCACGGGTAGGGCTTTACTGCCAGCCGTAGCAGCCGGTCGTTGACGTCCAGCCCCTGGGTGGCCGCCTTGGTCAGCAGTGCGTACCAGTCGGGGTCCCGGTGCACGGGTCGGTCGGCGTCCAGCCGGGCCACGGCGGCCGGGTCGCAGGGGGCGGGGGTGTAGCCAGGCGGCGGGGCGAGCGCGGTCAGGCGGCCGCCGGGCAGGATGGTGCGGCGGCGCTTGGTGGGGCGGGCGGTGGCGGCGGTGGCACCCATGGCGGCAGAATTTCGACGCATTTTTTTGGGAGTGCTTCCTAGGTTGGGCTAGGTCTGGATTATGGGTGTGGTTGGGTACCGTCCGTTACTCCCTTGGCTGGCTTAGGTCGAGGTCGCGACCCGCGCCGTTTGGCAGGTTCAGGCACGTATTGCCTTTTTGTCCTGCAAAAAAGGCAGTGATATGGGAAAAAAAGGCAGTCGTCGGCCCGGCAGACAGAAGCCGGCCGGACCAGCGGCGCGTGCCCGGTCGCACGCCTCGGTAGACCAGTTGTCAGCCTTGTCGAGCTCAGACTTGGGTTCTCAGCGAACCCAAGAAGTCCCTGGAGCCGGAACGAACCCATTGCCATTTTTGCCCCCGCCACTGGCAGTGGTCGATTTCCCGGAAATTTACCGCGCCGCGAAACACTGGAAATTTCCGCGAAAATTTTCGTGTGGCCGCAAAACACGCTAAATTTGCTCGTCTATCTTCAATTCGATTCTTTTCCTGCCTTTAGGTGCCACCGCGCAATTGCTCCTGCCCTACCTGCCAAGGAAAATGATGCTCGCTCTGCGGAATAAACGGACGACCGCTGGTACGGACGCCCAGCCCCTCAAGCGGCGCCGCCTCCTGGAGCTGCCCTCGCTTACCTGCACTACCCCCTTCGAGCCGATGCCCGAACACACGAAGCGCGCCATTGAGCGCTTCTACGATGGCAGGTTTGGACGGCGCGCATCGTGGAGGGACCTGTTATCAGACCTGTTGAGAGAGCTGGTTGACATATCCGATCGGTCTCTCTGTTTTTCTGCCACTGGTCACGACGGCGATGGCAATCCCACTGGTTGGACATACGACGAGGAAAACGTAGGAGTGTGTTCTGTGCTGGATCAGCTGGTGATGAATGTGCCCGCCGATGACCCGTTGGTCGGCAATGTGGCCGATCTGATCGCTGCGGAGCACAAGGGTCTGTACCTGTTGGGAGAGGAGAATCGTATGCCAGCCGAGCTCGTGAACGTGGTTAGGGAATACGTCAATCCGGTCTATCACGACCCGTATCCGGCCTATCTGTGGAGACTTCACCGCGAATGCCACCCGGAGGACCTGTACAGGCTTCTGTCCTTGCCCTTCCTTCGTGTGCCCGGTATTGGCATTGGTAACCCGTGGGAAATGAATGAATATGTTCTCGCGAATATACTATCATCCCGGCTTGAAACCGAGCGCCAGGGGCCAGTGTACAGGAGAATATTTGCTAACGTACACGAAAGTAAGGACAAGTACTGGAAGGAAAACGAGGAGGAAGTAAACAGGCGTCTCCTCGGGTTCTTCCAAAGAGTTCGGGCACTACTGGCCGAGCAGTAAAAAAATAATTAAACTGTCTTTTCCTCTGGTTCTTCGTGCGACAAACACTTGACTTCGTGTAAACGGGGATGGGCCAACTTGGCCACCTCCTCCCCTGAAATCATTGGCCAAATTGGCCCATTTTCAAAGAGACTGATATTTTCATAAATATCGGTCTCTTTGATAATTTCCTCGTTTGTTTTTTTTTCTTCGTTGCTTTTAATATCATTGAAAGCGTGGTCGACAAATGCTAGCTGTTTGTCCTACCTGTGGCGCCTGCTTTTTTGAAGGCCAGTTGTACTGGTCGGGGACTTGTAAAAAGGGGACCCTCGTGACTTAGCCTCCCTCGTGTGCCGCCCTTACGGTGACGGCGCCTGCATCAACCCCGCGCGAGACGTCCCCGGCGGAGACACTTGGGCGGAGCGGATGCGCTTCGTGGACAATTTCCTGGACGAGATTCTGTAAAAATAACTAAAAACTTTTTTTTTCTCTCTTGGTGAGTCAGTAAACTAAATGGACTCTGGCCGGGGAAACAAGCGCCGCCGGCTCGATGGCTCGACTGACTCTTTTGTGCTGCCGGGGGCCGGACAGAACGGCGACGTCCTCGTCTCGGACGGCGACGGGGGCGTGAGATGGGCGAGTGACGGCGCGCCGGGCCTCAGCAGTCACTTAATAGACTACGCCAACCCTCACCAAGTCACGGCCGCCCAGGTCGGAGCCCTACTACTACCGCCTTCACCTCACACACGACGAACTACAACAACCCCCACCAAGTGTCGCTCGCGAATCTCGTGAACTCGTCGACGCTCAAGCTGACGGGGGCGGGCGGCGACAGCACGCTTTCCGCTCCTGCGTCCGGCACCTCTGCACTCAAGCTGCCGACCGCACTGCCAAGCAGTACTAGCTTGGTGTCGCTGGGCTCCGACGGCGCGCTGCTGTACGGGGACCAGTCTATCTCTCATGGTCTGAGCCTTGTAGCCACTTCGTATGTGAAGAAGCCCGACAGCATGACGAGTAACAGCTGGAACGGCCTGGTCGCAAGTGCGTCCACTTCAGGGAACGGCAACGCGTACGACGGCTTCAATACGGGCTCAAACTTTTCCTGGCAGAGCAACACTAGTACCTACAATGCCACGAGCGGCGCCTACACTTCCAGTTCCAGCAAGACGTTTTCGGGCGTAGTGTACCCCGGAGAGTGGCTCCAGCTAGATTTTGGCACTGGGGTCGTCCTGCAACAGTACTACCTGCAAGCCCAGTCCAGCGGTCTGGATAAATCGCCAAAGACATGGCAGGTGGGCACGTCGTTAGACGGCGCTACCTGGACGCTGTGGCACACTAGCTCGTACACCTTTGTCGATGGCAGTTCCATCACTCTCGCGCCGACCGACAGCGCCAGGGCCGCCCGGTACGTGGCCATCGTGGTTGCTACTATCAAGGCAGGAGGGAGTTCTAGCTGGTGCGGAATCAACCACTTTGGCTTTGACTACACGTTGTGCCCCGCGATCAAGAACATAGCGGCGCCGCTCACCACCACCGACGCTGCCAACAAGGCCTACGTAGACGGACACACGCATACGTCGCCAATGACGATCGGCACCTCTACGATCGCGAGCACGGGGACGGTTGCGCTGAGTCTGCCCAGTTCGCTGCCTGCCAGCACTTCGCTGACGTCGCTGACCTCTGCGGGGCAACTAAGCGCCTCTGCGCTCAAGGTGCCCGTGTCCTTGCCTGGTAGCACTTTGCTGGTGACACTTGATTCTAGTGGCCAGCTAGCGACAGGGGCTGCTAGCTCACTGTCACTTAGCGGGGCGGGCGGCACCAGCACGCTCTCCGCTCCGGCTTCTGGTTCTTCTGCACTCCTGCTGCCGACCGCGCTGCCGTCCAACACGTCCTTCGTCTCCTTGTCCAGCGGAGGGCAGTTAGCCGCCTCTTCTGTCAGAGTGCCTGCTAGCCTGCCCGGCTCGACGTCTTTGGTCACGCTGGACTCGGCGGGTCAGCTTGCGGCCAGCTCGTTGATGCCAGCCTCCACGCCGGCCCAGACTGCCGTTCTGAGCCTGACTTCTGCTGGGCAGATGGTGACACAGAGCACTTCCACCACGGTCGTGACTTCTGGCTCGGTGGCGCTGCCGACCTGGACTTCCATGTCGGCCTATACGCCTACCACGGACCCTAACTGGGTGCTCAGCCACTCTTCCGCGCAAGTAAGCCAGGAGAGCTGGAGAGTTTTCGATGGTGTCGCTGCCAATGGCTGGACTAGCCTCGGCAACTACAACTCAGACGGGAGTATCAACACGACCAACAACGCCGTTACCAACGTGGGCGGCAGCAACGTGTACGGCGAATATTTTACGCTCCAGCACCAGCAGCGCCGGTACAGGATCACGAGCTTCGCGTTGACCAACGGAGTTACTCTCAGTACCTCGACCAAAAGCTTCACGTTGGCGGGGTCGGACAATGGCAGTACCTGGACACTGGTCTGGTCCGGTAACTTCTCTTTTACCACGACGTCACAGACCCTGAACTCGAGCGCGCCCGCTTCGACCGCGTTCTATTACTACCACCGGTTTATTGTCACTTCGGTACATTCGAGTGCCGCGTCCGTCGTGGGGACCTTTGCGCCCGTCGTTGAGTCCGAGGGCGTATCGGCCACTGCCACGGGCCTCACGGGCGTGGATTCGATCGTGTGCGGCAAAAACACGCTGAAGCTGCAGACCGCACTGCCCTCCGCCGGCACGGACCGCGTGCTCCAAATCAACGACCTCGGCGAGTTCGAGCTAGGCACCTGGGACTACGGCCACTGGCTGTGCGAAACCGCGCTGACTTTTGCTAATGGTGCTACCAGGATCATGACTTACGACAACACGGTGAGAATCGCGCCTTCCTTCGGCAATATCACTCGCTTGACTAGCAACTCGGGCAACGCTTCTACCAGCTACACCACGTTCCAGAACACTTCGGGCATGACCAGGAAATGGCTCGTTGATGCCTGCATCAAATTCAAAAACACTGCCACTAGCAGTCCCATGAACGCCGAGGCCTGGGTCGAGAAGAGCGCTAGCAGGCCGGCCAGCAACGTGGCGATCGCGTCGGTGCGCTGGCTGAACTCTTCTGCCTTTAGCAACGGTACTTCTTTCAACGGGCAGTATACGACAGTGAATCTGTCTGGCGTAGTAGAAGTGGCCGCGAACGAGTACATCTGGATCGAGGTTACTGGAGGTACAGCAACTGCCGTAAACTACATGGCAAACGTCGGATCACAAGTCTGGGAAAGAGGCTTTGTGGCTATTACCGAGATCCCGGGCTAATTTTTTTTTCTTTCGAGTCTGTATTTTTTAATTAAAAAATGGACGCGTTACGACAAGCACTAGCCGAGAACGAGAACGAGCTGGCCACGTGCCTAGCCCGCCGCCGGATCCTGGCCGTAGAGCGAGAGAAGTTACAGCTGCAGATCGCGCTCTGTGAAAAGGTCTGTGGTTGCAGGGAGACGCGCCTGCAGATCAAGCAATTGATCCAGCAAGAAGAGGAGGCGGAGGCGGCCGCCGAGTCTGCCGCCCACGCGGCCGTCGAGGCCGAAATGGCACTAGAAGAGACAGTCGCAGAGATGCCTGACACAATCAATGGCTAGAAGTCCTGGTCTAGGCCCCATTCCGGCTCCTTGGCCGGCGCCCGCGCGTACTCGCTCACTCTTTTTTCGAAAAAGTTAGTCTTGCCTACCACGCCTAGCTGCTCCATGAAGGGCAGAGGGCACTTGGCCACCCCGTACAGCTTTTCGCTCAGGCCCAAGTTCTGCAGCAGGCCGTCGGCCACGAACTCAACGTACCGTTCCATCAGCGTCGCGTTCAGGCCCAGCAAGGCCACCGGCAGCGACTCGCTGATGAACCTCCGCTCGACCTCGACACAGCCGGCCACGATCTGGAAAATGCGCGACATCTGCAGCTTGTTCGACACGTGGTGCTTGTACAAATGGCACGCGAACAGGCCGTGCTGTGTCTCGTCCCGCGCAATAAACTCGTTGCTGGTGCACAGGCCCTGCAGCAGGCCCGGGTGCTTTTGTTTCAGCCAAAAGATGGAGGCGAAAGAAGAGGCGAACTGGACAAGTTCCACACAAGCGAACGCCACCAGCCGCTCGGCAAACGAAGACCGGGCCGGGCTGAGCCACTGCAGCGCCCACTTGGCTTTTTGTGCGACGGTCGGGACCTGCGTGATTGCATTGAACAACTTGTCTTTTTCTTGCTGGTCGCTGATGATCGTATCGATCAACAGGCTGTAGGTCCGCGAGTGTTCGGCCTCATTAAAGATCTGGTAAGAATAAAAAAGTCTCGCTTCGGAATATTGCACTTCGGCCAAAAAATTAGCGGCCAGGTTTTCTTGGATGATGCCGTCGCTCGAGGCGAAAAAGCCCAGCACCATCTTAATAAAATGCTGCTCGTCCGCGCTCAGCTTCTTGAAATCTGCCTGTTCCCGGCTCAGATCAAGCTCGTCTGCCGTCCAGAACGAGCGCAGGGAAGCTTCATAGAATGAATACAAGTCCGGACGCCTGATGGGAAAGAGACAAAACCGCGATTCTTCCGGCACGAGCAGTTTTTCTTCAGTGTCCATAATTCGTTCAGCTGCCGGTTGTCCAGCTTCAGCAAGGCCATTCCTCTTTTAATAGTAAAGGAAAAGAGGATATATTTTTTTCTTATGGCGCAAACAAAACAAAGAACGAATCATGTTGCAAAGACGTAAGACCGAACAACGGCTGATGCCCTCGTCGCCAGAGTCCATCACTGTAACCTCGCACGAGCTCGCACTCGAGCTCAAGCGGACATACAGCGATTTCAGCTGGCAGTCAGTGCCGCAGCTCATTGTTCACGGGGTCAAGTACCTTGCTCTCTATACTAACCATACGGGTGAGGAGAAGAAGCAGATCCTCGTTTCCGTGCTCGTGGACTTGTGTCCTGACGACAACGTGGACAAGCTCATCCCGCCCGTGGTCGATGTCATCTGGGAGCTCGTGAAGGCCGCTCTCGCTACCAACTGCTGCGAGCTGTGTCCCAAGGTCTGCACCATCAGCTAAGTAGGCATCGGGATCAGGTGCCTGCCCAGCGTCACGGGCGTGCTCTGGTGGATCCTGACCGGGTCGCCGCTCGTGACCATCTGCGCGCGCGCTTTGGCCAGCTTCTCGCGGTCCAGGCGGTGCGCCCACAGCACCACGCCCGGTATAACCTGCTCGTTCGAACGCACTTTCTCCAGGGCCATGGTAATCTTGACCAGCAGCACGTCCGCCGCTAATCTAAAGCGCCTCTTCTTGGCCATCTCTACAGACAGCTCGTTCTTGACCATTTCAAAGAGGATCTCGCAGGAGAAGTGGCGCTCTGCTTTCTGCCCAAAGTTGAAAAAGCTGTTGGTGCCGGAGACGATGGCTACTACGATCAGGCAGGTCACGCTGACCCAGTCGTAGCCCGCCCGGCCCGCTTCGCACGCCTTGAAGCCGAAATTTCCCACGATAACGGAACAAATCGCCGGCACGATCGTAGACAGCAAGCCAAACAACAGAAAACGGTTGTAGTAGTAGTAGCCGGCCGAGTTGTTGAGGCGCGCGTGCAGGGCACACTCGTCCACCACGCTGGCAAAATATTGCTCGTGCCTCGAAGACCACTTCTCTTCCTCTCGCTTGACGTCGCTGTCGTCCGAGTCATGATTATCGCTCGACCGCGCTCGGATAGCCAGGATTTTATCCTCGTCCATCTTTACTTTTGTGGATGGGAAACTGCAAGATTTAAAAAAATGTGCGACTGCTGGGCCGGCGGCCACTCGATCAACAGCCGGCTTTCGACAGCAGCATCTCCCAGTCCGCCCCATTCAAGTCCACCTTGTCCCTGGTGTCAGGGTTACACACCTGCAGGTGCAAGTACTTCGTCAGCGTCGGAAACACCACGTACTGGTCGTGCCGGTCCTGTGCCGACGACTGGTAGCCACCCGAACTCGCGAGGAAAGGAATGATCAGGCTGCCCGACTGCACTTTCGTGCCGCGCGAGACCGCGCCCGTCAGCGACACCTCCTCGTAGTTGCCGCCCGTCGAATAGGCCAGGCTTGAGCATTCCTTGATCTTGATGCCTAGCGAAGTCGGCAGGCCCAGCGCCACGACCTGTGGCAAGACGGTGGCCTGGCCCGGTGTCAGCGTAAAGAGCTCGTTCTGGGCCGAAGTCGGGAAGCCTAGCACTGCGTGCGCACTGTCCTCGCCGCTCTTGCTGTAGATCTTGAACTCTGCTCCACCAGACAGCGTGAACTGCAGCTTGAGCTTGGTGTCGAGATAAACCACCCGATCGTCTGCCCTACTTGTACAAAGCCCTCGTTGATTAAAAGCGATTGCAGCGTGTCGGCCAAAGTTTCGCCCGTATAATTTTGCGACGGGATCGTGATCGTCACATCGCCCGTGGCCGTGGAGTTTAAGTAGAGCTTGTTGTTCTTGGAGTTGATGTTGTACGTCGCGTTCGGGATCGTGGCCCAGATTAACTTGTATTTCCCTTGGATCGCTTCCGACAGCGACAGCCGGAACTCGGCCGAATCGCCCGAGCCTTGCACCCGGTCGCGGTCCTTCGATCGGACCAGGATGTTCATCTCCGAAATGTTGCGCAGGCCGCTCATTTCGGGAATTTAACAAAAATTAAATGTTGTCTCACTAGTGTAGTGCAAGAGGAAAAAAAATCGAGATGCTGACGCTCAGCGGCAACAAGCGCCTGCGCCTGGAGGATGTGGTCGAAACGAAACCGCTGCCTAGCATGGTCACTGCTTTTGGCGAACACAAGGTCGCGGAGTCTACCCCGCTAGTGCAGGAGACTTTCCCTTACACCGGCACCCTGAACTCGCGCAAGTTCGCGACCTCTGGCTCCGTGACCACCGCCGCCGGCCTGTTGTCGCTCAGCGGCGCCGCACAGGCCGAGACGCTCAGGCGCTGCAAGTACCGTGCGGGGCAAGGGCTCGTCTGCCGCTTCACGGCGCTGTTCCCCGCCACGCCCAACGTGGCTAATTCGGCCATGGCTGGCTTAGGAGACGACAACAACGGCTTCTTCTATGTCCAGGACCAGACCCGAACTAATAGGCTACGGATCTTGCACCGCAACGCGACTGTCGACACTTATATCGACCAGAAAGACTGGAACCTGAACAACTGCCTGGGCGGCGACGACTACATGGACCGCAAGGACTGGGCCAAGGGCAACATCTTTCAGATCCAGATGCAGTACCTAGGGTTTGGGGCCGTCACGTTCTCGGTCGAGAGGCAGTCGGACGGGGTGCTTGTCCCGTGCACCGAATCCAGTACGCGGGCGCCAACACGACGCCTTCGCTCAGCAACGCCAGCTTGCCGTTCAGGCTCAAGACCACCGGCGCGGGGGCCTGGTGCGCACTGCCAGTGTCGGCGTCCTGGTCGAAGGCCCCGTGAGGCAGCTGGGCCTCAGCTTTGCGCGCACGAACGTGCAGACCATCGGTACGACCGAAAGTAACGTGCTGGTGATCCGCAACAAGAGCTTGATCGGCGCCCTCCCCAACAACGACCTGCTGTTCCCGACCCTGCTGACCGCCACGGCCGTCTCTGGCACCAAGCCCGTGATCCTGCGAGTGCTCACGCAAGCCACGTTCGGCAGCGCGCCGACCTACGCGAACCACGACGCGGCCTCCAACACTGAGTACTCCACGTCCCTAGTCACGGTGTCTAGTGGCAATGCCGTGGCCGCATGCGTCGTGTCACACAGGCTCGGCGTCGGCTAGTCTCGACCTAAGCAGGCTCAACATCGCCGTCGGGCCGGAGAAGTGCTCTGCATTGCGGCCA
>WBZZ01006786.1:57500-64820 GCA_019918135.1 Paulinella micropora | reverse complement strand
TAAATAAATAAGTAATATATATATTTATATATATAAATTATATATAAATATATATATATACAAGAGAGAGAGAGAGAGGGAAGGGAGAGAGAAAAAGAAAGAAAGAAAGATAGATAGATAGATAGAGATAGAGAGAGAGAGAGAGAAACAGAGAGAGAGAGAGAGAGAGTGAGAGAGGGAGGGAGAGAGAGAGATGATGATGATGAAGAAGAAGAAATAGGAGGAGGAGGAGGAGGAGGATGAGTAGGAGAAGGACAAGGAGGAGGAGGAGGAGGATAACAAGAAGAAGAAGAAGAAGAAGAAGAAGAAGAAGAAGAAGAAAGAAAGAAAGAAGAAGAAGAAAGAAGAAGAAAGAAGAAGAAAGAAGAAGAAGAAAGAAGAAGAAAGAAGAAGAAAGAAGAAGAAAGAAGAAGAAAGAAGAAGAAGAAGAAGAAGAAGAAGAAGAAGATAAAGAAGATAAAGAATAATAATAATAATAATAATAATAATAGTGCTTCTCTGTCAATGGCTGATGCATTTCTGCACATGCGCCTCCATCGTCTCACCCGTGAGGGGAGTACGAAGAATTGACGATAAGCTCTAATGACACCCCCGCAAGGGCAGTTCCAACACTTCCGGACGGGCCGGTATGTTCAATGAAAATACTGGTCCAGACGGATCGGTATGTTCAATGAAAATACTGGTGGCACCGACGGGAATCGAACTGGCGACAGGGCCCAGATGGTAGAACTTGACCACTGGGCTATCACGGTGTCCATAATAATAATAATAATACTATATCTGAGGCGTACTGATGCAGCTAATGGCATATCCTCAACGGACATAAGCCTCCAATACCCTTGTTCGAGGTCCTCCACCCCCCCGTGTCAGTCTCTCGCCTGATGATCGGGGCCACCGATGGAGCTCCTGAGGGCAAGACTGCACTAAGCCGAGGTTATTCCGCAGTCCCAGCAACCTCTTGCAAGACGTCACCGAATGTGCAAGTGCATACACCAAGCGCGGTTGCTAGAGCTGCCTCGAAACCCCACCCTTAACAATCTGGTGTCTGCTGGGTCCTGGGCTATCAACCAGCATATGCGGAGTTTAAGATCTTTTACGCGCGCAACGACCCTCCTCCCCAGCATCTACCACCAAAGGGTTATGAGTTGGTGTCACAGTTTAACGCCTTGAGGCCATTGGGCTGGAACTCTGTTTAGCAAGTGTGACTAGGTTTTTTCATCGGGATTTCCCTCAAATATGTCACAGTCAACACTCCAAGGCAGATTTACTATATCTGAGGCGTACTGATGCAGCTAATGGCATATCCTCAACGGACATAAGCCTCCAATACCCTTGTTCGAGGTCCTCCACCCCCCCGTGTCAGTCTCTCGCCTGATGATCGGGGCCACCGATGGAGCTCCTGAGGGCAAGACTGCACTAAGCCGAGGTTATTCCGCAGTCCCAGCAACCTCTTGCAAGACGTCACCGAATGTGCAAGTGCATACACCAAGCGCGGTTGCTAGAGCTGCCTCGAAACCCCACCCATAACAATCTGGTGTCTGCTGGGTCCTGGGCTATCAACCAGCATATGCGGAGTTTAAGATCTTTTACGCGCGCAACGACCCTCCTCCCCAGCATCTACCACCAAAGGGTTATGAGTTGGCGTCACAGTTTAACGCCTTGAGGCCATTGGGCTGGAACTCTGTTTAGCAAGTGTGACTAGGTTTTTTCATCGGGATTTCCCTCAAATATGTCACAGTCAACACTCCAAGGCAGATTTACTATATCTGAATAATAATAATAATAATAATAATAATAAGAAGAGATATGATGAGAGGTGTGAGTTTTAATAATACATATTTAAAGACTAAATAGTAATAAAATTTTAATAATACCACGAGTTTTTTTGTGCAGAAATACTGGACTTGCAAGCGAGCGTGCAATCGAAGCACCTACCAAAAGAAAAGTAGTATAAGGAAGAGAGAGAAGGGAGAATGTACCTTACTCATGCAGTCGCTGGTCGCATACCATACCATTTCCTTCCCCTTGCGCTCTCCACCGATGCCATTATTCAGATGCTTGATCTAGTATATAACATGAATTATTCATAGGCTGATACTTTGTGCGTGCACGCGCATGTATTGGGGGTGTGTCGATAAAGGTGGATCATGAATGCGAGGAGCCGAGGGGGCGGGAGAGATAGAGAGAGAGAGAGAGAGAGAGAGGGAGAGAGAGAGAGAAAGAGAGAGAGAGAGAGAGAGGAGAGAGAGGAGAAAGAGGAGGAGGAGGAGGAGGAGGAGGAGAAGAAGAAGAAGAAGAAGAAGGAGAAGGATTATTACTTTCTCCTTGCGGGTATATTTTGCTGGGACAAAAATGAAAGTTGAGTGGATGTCTTCACCGCGCCTGTGCATATTTGTATATATTTCTTTTTAACGAAGAAGGAGGACAGAGAGAGAGAGAGAGACGAGGAAGAGGATAAAAAAGACGAGGAAACGATGGAAGAAGAAGAAGAAGACGAAGAAGAAGAAGAAGAAGACGTAGTAGTAATAGTAGTAGTAGTAGTCGTAGTAGTAGTAATAATAATCGACCAACCGCAAGGCCGGAAGCATACATACATACATACATACAGACATACAGACATACATACATACATATTGACATGCATACATAACATGCATGAAAAAGAAGAAGAACAAGAAGAAGAAGAAGAAGAAGAAGAAGAAAAAGAAGAAAAAGAAGAATGAGAAGAAGAAGAAGAAGGAGAAGAAGAAGAAGAAGAAGAAGAAGAAGAAGAAGAAGAAGAAGAAGAAATAGAAGAAGAAGAAGAAGAAGAGGAAGAAGAAGAGGAAGAAGAAAAAAAAGAAAAAGAAGAAGAAGAAGAAGAAGAAGAAGAAGAGGAAGAAGAGGAGGAGGAGGAAGAAGAAGAAGAAGAAGATGCTGATGAAGAAGATGCTGATGAAGAAGAAGGAGAAGGCCTAGGAGGAGGATACTGGAGAAGATGAAGTAGAAGAGAGATAGATAGATAGATAGAGAGAGAGAGAGAGGTAGAGGGAGAGAGAGAGAGAGAGACAGAGAGAGAGGTAGATAGATAGATAGATAGATAGAGAGAGATAGATGAAATATCGACTAATGTCAGAAAAAAGGAGCTTCTGATTTCGTCAACCAGGAAGTCTGTGGGTAAAGTATTAACCCGATGCCCAGCTAAGCCGTGATGTTTGCACGGAAGGGACTGATACAGGCAATACCAAAGCTCCCTAGTACCAGGCGGGGCCAGGGCTCGTTCCATAAAGCGCCCCTTGCAGAACGAGCTCCCACCTCCATTACAGAGGGCCCAGTAAGCAGATGGAGTTTCGAGACTGTTCGACAGTCTAGTATAAACCGACAGAGCACTGTGGGTTTTATTCCGGGCTCAACAAGCGAGAAAGGGCACCCTGAGGGAACAGGATTGTGCTTCCCGTCGCTATTTCGGCATGTGACTTATAGGCGTATGGCTAGGCACACATAAGGCACCCCACCACGGGCCCAGCACACTCACACCATCCCCTAATTCTCTGTCTGTCGACAGATGGCACCCATTTCAAAAAATCAAGCCCAAGAGAGGGTCAGTGACACCTCAAGTGGCCTTGGTTCATTCCGTAGAGTAAGTGATAAGATCAACTGATGAAATATCGACTAATGTCAGAAAAAAGGAGCTTCTGATTTCGTCAACCAGGAAGTCTGTGGGTAAAGTATTAACCCGATGCCCAGCTAAGCCGTGATGCTTGCACGGAAGGGACTGATACAGGCAATACCAAAGCTCCCTAGTACCAGGCGGGGCCAGGGCTCGTTCCATAAAGCAGATAGATAGATAGATAGATAGATAGATTAGATAGATAGAGAAAAGAGAGAGAGAGAGAGAGATAGATGGATAGATAGAGAGAGATAGATAGATAGATAGATAGATAGATAGAGAGAGAGATAGATAGATAGATAGATAGATAGATAGATAGATAGATAGATAGATAGGAGAGAGATAGATAGATAGATAGATAGAGAGATAGAGAGAGAGACATAGAGAGTAATAGTCAAACATGATAAAATGAATTCATCAGCCAGCCAGCCAGAGAGAGAGATCCGTTATAACATTGAGAAGTTATTGAGGCCGTCAAGAAACGAAAACAACAAACTACACCAACAAGAAGCGAACGAGCCCAAGAACAAGCCCCAAAAATCAACGACGGAACCAACAAAGCTCCCTCTCTCCAAAAAAGAAAAAAGAAGAAAGGCGAAAAATCCAAGGGAAAAGGCAAGGAAATGACAAGCCGCCTTTCCACCGACTGGGAAGTCGAAGAAAGCGAAGAACAATCGCCAACGACCCAAACCAAACCCGAGCAAAGACAAACCACGACAATAACGCCAACCTGCTCAAAACACCAACCAGATCACGAACCAGCGATACACTAGACACAGGCAACAACAACAACGGAGACCTAACGGATCCGATCGCGAACGTCAACACAACCCATGAACCAACCAATAACAACAACAACAACAACAACAACAACAGCAACAACGAAACAACACTCCAACCAACGACGCTCTTCAGTGCCACCTTGCTCGAAAATATCCTCAAACCCATGTTCGAACAAGCCAGACAACAACAAGTCGAGGATATGAAACATTTTATCGGAAAACTAGAAACACTAGGCAACCGAACAAAACAACTCGAAGACAAAGTCAACCAGCAAAGCGAAATTCACGTACAAGCAATGGAGCAGACTCAACAAACATCACAAAAACACGAGGAAACACTGCAAACTCACCAAACAGAACTCAACCAGCTCACAGCCAACATAGACTCAATCCGACTAGAGCTGAACGAAACTAAACTTCAGCTTAACGAAATGAAAGAAATGCAAGAGCGCCACGCAAAAGCATCACCCCCTACTATGTATGGCCAATGGGCAAACAACACAACCCAATTACTCAAAAATATACATGCTAGCGCTAACCTAAACATCAATACACACAACTACCCACCAGAACGCAAACAAGCCACAGAGAATCAAAAACAAAACCAACGAGACCCAACATGTGAGCTTAGCATCTCAGGCATACCATACTAACCCAAAGAAAACACACTAAACATAATGAAAGCAATGATGAATGCAAAAAACATTCCATACCAAGAGGGAGATATCACAAAATGCTTCAGAGCAAAGAGCACAAAACCTATGAGAGAGGAACCCAAACAACCACCAGCTATCATAGTACGTTTTAGCTCAAACAACCTCAAAACGCACTTCAAAAAGCACGACCCACTCCTGCCCCTCACCCACGACAGTAAACTGGACAGACACACATCTTGCAGGCCAAACATTCAAAATATACATCAATGAAAGCCTCCCACCAAACACTCTCATGCTTCTGAAACAGGCGATCAAGCTCAAGAAGGAACTCGTTGAGGCCACTGGCGAGACCATCTACGTCTGGACAAGAGACGGTGAGGTCATCTTCAAGCAGCAGACAAAGGAGCATAGGCTATTAAGACAGAAGAAGATATAAACATAATCAAAGAATCATATATACTCAACAAACCAAACCAGCAGCACAACAGCACCTCCATGAGCACCTAAATGACCCCGCAACAAAAACCCCAGAGCATATCACTCACCCAAATCTCCTCCCACAATCGTTCACACCATACCTATCCCTCACCTCTAAAAATAACAAAAAATAATAATAATAATAATAATAATAATAACATAAAAAGCAACAATAATAATAAGAATAATAATAATAATAACAATAAAACACACACAACAATACACTCACAATATATCACACCAACATCCACTCCCTCAAAGCACATCATCAAGACCTAATCACACACCTACAACTCCTACCATTCCAACCAGATATCATCATACTCACAGATAACTACATAACCCAACCAACCAGTAACAATGCATTCCCTATCCCTACATACACAGCCAAACATCACATCGACATCTCAATATACTATAAAAGCAATATGCACATTACAATAGACGATAAACAAACTATATCGGACTCATGCAAAACTCCACTAACACTAAGAATATATAACAATAAACTTAAAAACAAACCAATACACACAATAATAGGTATGTATGGACGCCCACTCATAGACAAACAATTCATGCATGAACTACAAAATAACATAAACAGCATACTACACAAAACTCCTACAAACACAATAACACTAGTAGGTGACCTCAACTACAACCTACTAGACAACATACATAAACCACACACAGACTTTCAAAACCTAATGGTACACTACACAACAATAACAAAAGCAACAAGACACGACATTGTCCACACAACATCCCATACACTCATAGACATGATAATCACTAACATCCATGCCAACATAGAAGCAAACATCATAAGCCCATGCATATCAGACCACCACCCCATATACGCAATAATACACACCCACACAAGAAAGCCAGACACAGACAACACACCCAGACTCACCAAAAACATATACGACAAAAATAAAGACGCAATCCTAGCAAACCTCAAAACACAGCTAGAATACATCACACAGGACAACACAGAAAGCAGCGACACAAACAAAAAATTTAGAAACATACAAACAACAATAACAAAAGTCATAGAACAATTCCAACGAACACCAAAGAAATGCAATAGAAGAAAAAGCTGGTGCAGCCCCATAATAAAGATGCAAATAAGAAAAAAGCACCTACTATACAAAAAATGGAGAGATAACCAGACAACAGAAAACAAACAAGCATACAGGACACAGAAGTACAAAGTCGACAAAATAATACACAAAGCAAAAAAAGAAGAAGTTATGAAGACGCTAGAAGAAAATAAAAACCCAAAAAAACAACACAGAATACTCACAGAGTTAGTACCTAACAACAAACCACCGAGAGCGTCACCAACCACAATACAATACAACAACAAAACATACACAGACCCCATAGAAATAGCAAACACACTCAACGATCATTACATAACAATAGGAAAAAAAACAAGCAACAGCATACCAACAAACGAACATAAACAACAACCAGAAGAGAAAGCGGAAGAAAACAAACAAACACATCCAAGCTTCAAACTACATAACACAACAGAAGACATTGTAAACAAAACACTAAAAAAATAAACAGAGATAAAGCAGAGGACATATACAAAATAAAACCAACACTTATAAAAGACATGCATGCCTTCCCCACACCTATATTCACCAACCTCTTCAACAAAGCCATAAATGAAAATAAATACCCAGACGCACTCAAAACAACAAAAGTAATAGAATTATACAAAGCCAGCGACACAAGCATGCCA
>WBZZ01006786.1:5000-52500 GCA_019918135.1 Paulinella micropora | reverse complement strand
CTCTCTCTCTACATCTATCTATCTATCTATCTATCTATCTATCTTTTCCCATCCCCAATCCAAATCCCTTTGCTTCAAGCTATCCTCCTGCGTAGCTCGTTGCTCTTTTGCGATTTATCGCTCCTGTGCAGTCAAAAATTGGACTAATCTTCCTCTAGTCCGTATTGGTGACTGCATTCCATCATAGCCGTCCAGTGTTGCATAGCCCGGGCTAGGTCCCTGCGGGGGTTTAGGCCTCATACAATGTCATCATTGTAGCTTGCGCAAGCTTACGGTGCTCAAAACACTTGGACTAACGGCTTCCTTTTCTTTCTCTTCTTCCTTATCCTCCCACTCTCCATTCCTAGATTGCCTTTTTCTTCAACGTCCTTCCTCCTCTTCTTTTTCCAGAACACAGTCTACCCGTGATTCCCATCCCGGACACATGCACAGTACACAAATTATTGTTTGATGTGAAACTGCGTTCCTTTGCAAGGACTACATTCCTTTGCGACATCTCATCTATCTATCTAATATGATGTATATATCGTTGGTAGGGAGAAAAGTTCACTGATACGAACACACGACACTGTGTAAACTCCGTCTCCGTGAAGTAAGTCCATCGATAGATAGATGGATAGATGGATGGATGGATAGATAGATAGATAGATAGATAGATAGATAGATAGATAGATAGATAGATATTTATTGATAGATAGATATTATGGATGGATCGATAGATAGATAGATAGATAGATAGATAGATAGATAGATAGATAGATAGATAGATAGATAGATATTTATTGATAGATAGATATTAATGGGGCAACGGGTTCACGAGGTCCCGCCCCAAAAAATGGTTGGAAAATTTTTACAGTATCTTGCGGGTGTTGGCTGCACCGGGCTGCGTCAGTTATCCCATCCGGTACCCAAAAAAATGGGTTGTTAAAAAACCGTTCAAAGAAAACCAGGTCCCACGCACCAAACCGAACGCTAGAGTGTAAAGAGCACGTACACGCCAGCACCAAGAGGCAACGATCCTTTCATGATCACACAGCAGATTTTTGGCTATCACTACCATAACACACCCAACTGTCACCATGACAAGGAGTGGCACACAGTGGCACACCCCTAATTCAGAACTTCACGATAGACCATAACCAAAGCTTCCGTGAAACCTGTTCAATTCTCGCTGGTTTTCCCCTCCCTGCCGGGTACACATCTGGACCCGGTTGCCCCCTTAATAGATAGATAGATAGATAGATAGATAGATAGATAGATAGATAGACAGACAGACAGACAGACAGATAGATAGATAGATAGATAGATAGATAGATAGATAGATAGATAGATAGATAGGTAGGTAGATAGATAGATAGATAGATAGATAGATAGATAGATAGATAGATAGATAGATAGAATAGACGACGGTGCATGACGGTCTAGGTATGACAAAGGCGCGGCCCCGAAGAAGGAGGAAGTCAACTACTGAAGCTCCCTCTAGATCATCTAAAAATTCAGGTTTCAGGTGCGAGAGAAGTAGAGCCACCCGGGCTAGTTTTTGCTGGCCTGGGTTGGCTCTCTCGAACCCGAAACCAAAAAGTTAGGTATTAGTGGAAAAACCGTATTAAGTACCGTAAGTAAGGGCGTTGCCAACTTGACTCGTCCTATTTACTCATCATATGATTAATATCATCACCTTTGAAGCAGGGCATCAAGTTTGGCTTCAAATGCAGGTTATTAGATAAAATGACTTCAAGGTGCTTATCAGCAGCCTGATTTATTATTAAATCGTTGTATCCGATGATCCGCCTCACTATTGAAATATTATAATAATAGCACTCAGTTGCACTGAATATTACTGCTGACATGCCGCAATGATCAGCTGTCAGGTCAGAATTCAGACGACTAAGCCACATTTTGAACAGTATTATTGTACTATATTATTATATAATATCATAAGTTATTAACTTAGTATTATTAATAATGATGTATAAAAAGGTGACCCCATCACTTCGGACATATTATGCCGGCCCACCCGGTATATAATGGCAATACTGATCGTTCCGGTCTGTCGGTTAATTCTTTGGTCTGGAGATTACGGAGTCACTACTTTAGGTATTCCTCAGTCTTCATATCGTTAGTAACAGTTATCTGTTTATTAAATATCCTACTATCGTAACAATCTGGAGTCGCTAATACAATAAACGGGGTATGGAAATTTTCCTGGAGTCGGTTTCTCGGAAATTTTCTGTTGAAAAGAGACATCGAGAGCAAAATGGGAGAGAGGGGAATTTTCTGATGCGCTTCCTGGGATTATGTGCTTTTTCTTGAGATGTTTTGGGTCTAGGGGCATGCAAACAGGTATGCAGGGGCAATGATTTTCTTGAGTTGTAGGGCTACTTATGATCTGTTTGTGAGTGGGGCTTGGGTTGCTGACAGACAGGCGTTTTTGGGTCTGACAGCTTACAGCTCAGGGTGCACAAATGTGGGTTTCATGTGGTGTGAGTGTCGGGCGTGGGTTTCTGGATACAGGGGCATGTAAGTGGGACTATGTGGCATGCTTTTGTATAAAAAGCACGCCGTTTTCGGTTTGTTTAGAGATGGGACAAGGGTTGCTGTGACGCATTGCTGTGAGAAAGGGACACTCCCTTCTCACAAACCTTGGCAAATATATGAGGAAACCACTCGGATATATATGATACATGTTTGCTTGTTCGTGGGTTGATGTTTTATAACGTTTTTGATGGGTTTTGATGGCTGGGAATTCATGTGGCATGGGGACTTGGAGGGAGGATTCAAGGAAACGGACACAGGGAAAGACTGATTTTGAACGGAAAAGGACGTATGGGAGGAAAGGAGGGTTTGGGGAGAGGAAAACAGACACGATGGAGGGTAATGAGAGGGAAACTTGCAGAATTTGTCGAGAGGAAGGGTATGCAAAAGACACTGCTTGGGGGTGGACATGTCGGTCGGAAAAAGGGGGTCGCGGGGAACGATTTTACGGAATGGAGGAACAAGCACGCGGGTCCCCACTCAAGGGAGTACGAAAGGGGGTCGGGATCTGCAAGGGGAACTTGAAAGGAACGTGAAATTCACAGGTTAAGAGGGGTTTTGGACGGGGGTAAGTGGACGCCATCATGGCACAAAAAGAGGACAACAAAAGCAGCGGGTATAGCGGACAACCAGCGCTGAGGACACGCCAACTCACAGGGAGAATTTTTGGGGCTCTTTGCGGGCTTTTCCAAGTGGTGAACTATTGCCGGTTTTGGCCATATCACGAATTTCGATTGCCTAAGTGGAAGGGAAGCACAGACACAGGGTAGAGGTGCGTAGAGGGATATTTGGGGAACTTGCAGAGATGTGAAAATAGGGATTCTAGAACGGACAGATTTGGGGGGGACTTGAAGTGAAACAGATGATGGGACCTTTTGGCCCTACTTTAGGTGCACGATGGAAAATAAGGAGCCTGACAAGGCGGAGAAGAAGGAGGAAATACGGGGTTTAGAGGATTTCTGGCGTGAGAAGTGGGAGGAGGAGAACGACGAGGGGGAGAGGGGGATGTGGATGACACGGGAGATACGAATAGGCAAGGATGTATACAAGGAGGTGGTAGCGACAGATAAGGAATATGAAACCTTGCGGGAACAAATGTTAGAATGGGAAAGGAAGAGGGAGGCCTGCCCTCACAAGCTCGAAAGGAGACGGGAGGCAATGATCAAGGCAGAAAAGGCGAAAATATCGGCCTTGATGCTGGCTGAGATGAGACGGGCACGATAATTACATGCAGAACCAAGAGGCAAGGGAAAACCGGCGACGGTTCAGGGAATCTTTGAAGTTTCTCAAACGGGAAAGACGGGAATACGCGGAACCCAAGAGGGATGAGGAACGGGGAAAACAAGAAAAGGAAGAGAGGACGAGTACACTCGAGGAACAGACTTACAAAAGGGCCAGAAAGGGGGAGTAGGAGAATCATACTCACCTCTCCCTACTTTAGGTGTGAAACGCTTATGGCTGCGAACGAACAAGACGAGGGGGGGAGGAGAGAAGAACAAGGTGGAGGCGGGGGCAGAACCAATACGGGAGGCCAAGAATAGGGGTATATCGGAGGAGGACATAAACGACGATACACTATGGGATGCGGGGGAGTGCAGGATTGATAGGGATGTTATGGGGTTCGGATCGACTGAAGGATTTGGCGAAGACGGCGGAAAAACTCGCCACTCGGAAGCCGGGATCACGGCAAGCGTTGGTCTGGAAGAACCACAAGCAACAGGTGGTTCGAGACACTATGTAAGGGAGAGGAAAGTGGCCGAGGTGAGACAGAGGAGAGTAGTTGTCAAAGAGTGGAAGATGATGAAGAAAGGAGTTATTGGGAAAAAGCATTTACCGACGAGGAGGGGGTCCCGGATGCGGAGATATTTGGAGCAGGGGAAATACAAGTTGCAAGAGATATAGATGAAAAAGTAGTTCGGAGGTGGAAGAGTTACGAGAAGAAGAGGAAGGAAGTCGTGGCTTTGGAAGCGGGAGGGGAAGCAAGTGCGGAGAGGTTGACGGAACTAAGGGCGGAGGTAGACAGCGAGTGGGAGTGTTTCGCAACTTTGGAAGACATGGCTCGTCAGCGGCGCAAAAAGTTCTTGAAGACCCAATTCGAGCAGGATATGTTGATACTCGACAGTTTGGGTTTTGAATTGGATGAGGAGGCGGAGGTGGCGAGAGCTCGGAAGAGACAGAGGAGAAGATAAATACATGAAGGGACATACGTGGATACCTATTATGCTAGGTATGGAGAAGGAGAATAAAGAAACGAATGAGGCTTTGGAGGAAGAAAGCGAAGAAGGTGGGGCGACAAGTGAGGAGACAGAGGAGAAGGAGGACTCTAGGGACGGGGACATGTTGTCGTTTTGGGTATCTAAGCGGGAAGAGGAATATCTTATAACGCGGGAGCGGGTTCAGAACGAGGTTCCTAATACGGCAATGCATTTTCACGAGACAAGGGCTTTAAGACAGGCAGAGGAGGCCTATGTTAGGGCGATGGTAGAGTGGGAGGCGTATTTGAGGGACGAAGAACGGGCAATGATGGAAGAGCAGGATAGGAAGAAGGAGAGGAGAAGGAAGAGAAGGAGGAGGGATCGGCGGCAGACACGAGACATAGTACCTCCTGTCACTACTTTAGGACAGAATACGGCATCGGATGAGCAAACGGAAAATAAGGATGGGGATATCGGAGGAGCAAAAGAAGTTGGGACAAATAGGGGGAATGGAATATAAGATGAATGAGGAGGCTAAACGGTTTGTAGAGGAAATGGGATATCAGTGGGGTGAACGGGTGGGAGCGATTATGGGGACGGATCGGGTTCGGAAGGACGCGAGGTGGATGGCGATTAGAGCAATATGGGAATTACAATATTGTTGGTATAACAACGACGAGGGATTGTGGAGGGTGTTTGCCATGACAGAGGAGGCGCAGTACCAATACAGCTTCATGGCGGTGTTGACCAAAGTACAGGGGAAATGGACGGCGGAGAGGATTCATACAGCTTGGGCATGTGCAAAGGGAAAGGTGGAACACCGAAGAAGTGGGTGAAGGTGTTGAAGGACCGGGGGAGGACAGATGGAGGATGTTTGTGGGGCCGCTACGAATCAGGAGTATTATAGAAAGGGTGGAGAAAACCACACCGAACAAGGATTGTGACAATCACGAAACACGGGCATGGACTAAAACTTTAGAAAAAGAGCGGGAGCAACAGAGACGGGAGGAGAGGAACGTAATAACGCAGTGAACGACCAGGATGAGACGTCTGACAGGGAAATAGAGGGGACGGAGGAGAAGCCAAGGAATGAGGAGTGGATCGGGAGACTGGAGACGGGTGAGGCATCTGACAGGAAGGTAGAAAAGACGGAAGGGGTATCGAGGAAGGAAGAGGGGATCGAGAAGCTGGAGACGGGAGCAGAAGTAGTGGAGTGGATGCAGGGCCTCTCTAAGGAGATGTGGGACGAATGTATGCGGGAAGAGATATAGAGAAGCGGTAGGGAAGGGAAAAGGGACAGAGCATAAATACAGATAAGGTTGACCTTACAGAAAACAAAACAAAAAGGACAACAAACGGGGATGTAAGGGGGGAACGATACAGGAACGGGAAACACGGATTTGGGGGTCGGGGGAGGATGTAAAGTGAGCAGATATATTAATGCCACGGGAACATGTATATATGAGGGTTGCGGTTTCAATTATAATATACTTTATACTTTAGAATTCGAGATGGAGCAACCTGAGGCACTGGAGTTCAAAGCGGACGACGATATGGGATGGACGGCAGCAACCATTCGCAAGATGCCGTTCACTCCAGCGGGCCGACGGGAGGACCCAATGCGGTACACAGAGGCTAAGGCAGAGGCACCGCCGGCGGCATCAGATTCGGCGTATGCGAAGAATCCACCAACTATGTCACATGTTTTCAACGACTTGATGCAACATACCCCGGAGATGGCACCGAAGATATACAGGCAGTTGTCGACGAAAAACTACAAGTTGTGGACGAAAAGGGTGGACGAAGGGGGCATATACAGCGAAGTGGAACACTGGCCGGCGTGAACGTGGCAAAGGGCAGACCTTCATACGGACCGGGGATGATGCTGGTGGAACTGATTCATTTGGCGGAAGCACTATACGTGGGGATTGGGTTCTACCGGGAAAAAGTGAGTAGAGCGAAGCTGCCCAATTTTGTGATGAATCGGATGTTGGAGGAGGGGGTTTACATGTCGAACGGGGACATCAAGTCTTTGTGTATGGCAGCGGGGGCACAGAGACGGGAGTTACAACAAGCGGCGACCAAGATGACGGATGCGATAACAAGATGGGACGCGGCATTCTCTAGGAACCCGGCAGAGGAACTGGCGGATTTGATACAAAACTGCCATACGGGTTGGGCACAGGGCATTAGAGGGTTGGGGGAAGGCGTGCGACGCCATGCGGGAATATATGACAGGGCCGACTGACGCGGGGGTGAAAATGGAGAGGAGGGAGTCATCACTGTCCAAGTTGTTGGACGAGGCGGCGGCGTTGAATGATGCGTCGACAGATGCGGAAAAGGATGCGAAACGGAAAGAACTGCGGCAATATGTCTTTGGGTTGTCCATCCTGAATGCATGTGTGCGGGGTTGGTATACGTGGATCAGGATTCGGATGGCGGCGACGCAAGCGGAAGCGACAGCAGCGTCCCCGGAAAAGCGGAAGAAAAAGAAAAAGAAGGGGAGGCGGTCGGAACGAGCGGCGAGCTCGGATTCAGAAGAATCGGAATACAAATCGAGATCATGGGAAGGGGGAAAATTGGAAAAGCGGAGGCGACGTGGCACGAGCAAGTCGAAGATCGACGGAAAAGAACAACTGGAAAGGATCCTTGGACAGCTCCGTAAGACGCAGCTGCTGCAGGAACACGGGGATAGGCCAATTATTGCGAGCAAACAACACGAGTATGAGTACATGAACAAGGTACGTAAGCTCATTGTGGCTTTGCGGAGTGAGGCTGAAGCGGCACTGTGTGGGGACGCGGCGGACCAAGTGTGTTACCTGTTGGGCAACTTGGTGGGGTCGGGTGACGAACACACGCGGTTACTTGACACGCACGTTTGGGAGGAGCGGTTCAACAAGGAGTTCGGGGAACGAGGGGCGAATAACAAGAAGGTGGTGGTTGATGTCGCTCATTTTGTGTTCGCCGACGTGTACCAGTTTAACCAACTCCTGGACAAGGGGGACGAGACAGAGGCGCTGAAGGACGCGGCACAGGCTCTGGTTACAAAGAGGACGGCACTACGGGACATCTTTGTCAGTATCGCGGGGCTCAGTCTGTTGCACAAAAAGAAAGAGATATACCCGATGGTTCTGGCGGGGGATATGGAAGGATAAAGAGACGAAAGCGGTGGTTCCGGAGATCGCGGCTCAGGTGGTGGCGTTAGCGGATATAACGGCGGAAGGCAAAGCCCGATGGCTGGGATTGAACACCACCTATAATCCGGTCAGCTGGGTACTACATGAGGAAGACCCGGCGTTGATTGATCGTGTGATCACATCGCCAGCGGTGATCGCGAAGTGGCCACAGGCAAGGTGCAACTATGGAGGCGGCGGAAACTTTCGGGGGGGGTGGACGACCACGACAGTTCACGCAAGGGGGGGGAGATCGGGCGCCAAGGCATGAGGGGGGTATAGACCACGGGGCTCGAGCTATGGAGATGGGGGATACCAGGAGCGGCTGCAGGAGCGGCGACCGCCACAGGTATTCCACGCAGATCGGGCGCCTCGCGGAGGGGAAAAGGTGAAGTTCGACGCGGAATTTCATAACAGAGCTCTTCCAAACACGGAATTAAAGGGGCAGCCACGGTACCCACCGGACTCAGAGTTGATCGAAGGTTTCCCGAAATACACCAGGAGGGCACTCAGGCCAAGGAACTGGGATAAGGATTCGTGTTACACGGCAATGGCTATGCATTGGTTGGGAATCAAGGGAAATTGCTAAGTGAGTCACGGGATGAATATGTGGCACGACAACTTGGATACTTGCAGGCAGCAACACAGAGACGAGGCGTATTGGGAGTTGAAGGAGGCGGTACGACACGGGATGTGGCAACTGGGGGGTTGGAGGACATGTTCCCGCCGGAAGAACTACCGGCACTGAAGGAGTTCAACGAGGCCAACATCAAGACGAAGGGAATCCCCGGATGGACACGGAAGGATAGGGCTTACTACCACCGGGCAGCTAACATGCGACCCAAAAACACGGATGGGGAGCGACGGGAGGAAATGCGAGACGGGTATCGGAGGTACGACAACAACAGCAGGAGAGGGCCGCGGGGCGGATATCGCGATGAGTATCGGGGAGGAGGACTTCGAGGAAGTCGGGGTAATTATGCGGCGACGTCTAGCCCGGGGATGGACAAACAGGTACAACCCTTGATATGGGAAGCGGGGTGTTGGGACACAGCGGGTACAAGCGGAACACCACACTCTCATTTGCCATATGTGCATCCGGATCGACAGGGGTTGATTGCAGGGGCTGGAGCGGGAACGCAGGAGCGACAGGGACAGCCGGGATTCATCGCGGGTACGGAACAAACAATAGAGGAGATGGAACGGGAACATGACCACACTCATGGTATATATGAACAGGAGCGACCTCCGCGGCAAGAGGAAGCGCGTCCGCGCAGGTCTAACAGCGACGATGACGTAAAGATCGTGGGGTTTCCACGGCAGGTGAGCCAGGAAAGAGTGAGGGGGGATCACGAACGAAATGGGGGTTTGACGTATGACAGGGGAACGGAGGGCGAGGCGACAACGGCGACGGGGCGACGGATCGGGATACGGGAGCCCGGAAAGGGACGAGATGGGGAGGAGCTTGAAGAAACGGGAATATGTGGATCTGACATAGGCAAAAAAGGGGGCGGGAAGAGGAGATAGACGAGAGACAGGGAGAACGACATGCAAAACAGAAGAAGGCAGAGGAGCGAGCATGTAGCGGATCGGGGGTACAGGGAAAAGGGTACAGAGAGGGCGAGAAGAGTGAGGGTGAGAACAAAGAGAGAGCGAGATTGGAGGGGGAGCGGGAGAGAAGTGAGGGAGAGAGGGTGGCAGAGGAAAAGAAGCGAGAAGAAAGTGAGAGAGAGAGAGGACACGAGAGCGAGAACGACATTGCTGGAGACACACTGGAAGGTGAGTCAGAGGCATGAGGCGATGCGAGTGACGCCGTCGGTTAGTCAAATTAAAAGATCAAATCTCCCACTGGCATATACTCGGGTCAAGTTGAGGAGTTTGGGAGGGGAGGTGGTAATCGGCAACGATACCATGGCAGCCATCAGCGTCATCGGAAAAGACTTCTTGGATAAGCACGGGCAACAACCATGGTTCCAGGAGCGGTTCCGGGCGACACGGGGTTGGGTGAAGGGGGTGTCGAGTACAACGGCGATGACGGGCACGATACTGCTGGCGTTTGATCTGGAAGGGGGGAATACATATACACACAGGTTCTGGGTCGTTCCGGCATATACAGGGGGACTCCTGTGGAGTTTTGACGCGCTGAAGCGTATGCACACTCACATCGACTATCACAGAGAAGAGGTACGGTATGGAGAGAAAACGCTCCGGTGTATCGAGTGGTGGAATACGACTCAGAGAAGGGACAAGGAGACGTACCGGGGGCATGGGTGGCGAACGATTTCAGGGCGGCACTGGTAGAGATTGAGAAGGGAGAGGAGAATAAGGCAGCGGAACAGGAGGTTTTTGCAATTGGAGAACACGAGGAGGAAGAGGAGAGCGAGTCGGAAGATGAGTGGACGAGGGCAAGAATCGTTGCTCTGGTCGACACGAGGTTGGAGTATTTCCGGAAACAGAGGGAGGAGGCCTCAGACGGTTTTCCGAAGCACGGGCGAGATTTGGGATACCAACATAAGGAAATGGATACACGGGTGTTGCCTATGGTACAATATGTAGTATGCACTACGGGCAAACCTAGTCAGGCCAAGGTGGAGATTTTGAACTTCCTGCAGGAGCGGTGGGGAAGCCAACCTATGGTAGCGGATTCGGTGTCACAGATCAAGAAGACATTGAAAAATCGGCTTTCACACGGGGATTTCACGATTATGTTTCTGGTAGGAAGGAGAACGGAGATGTGGTGGTACGATGTGGAAGATTTTCTGATCGCGGACCCGATACCGATCCCGAGTCGCACACAGAAGTTGATAGTGGCATGTAGACTCGGCTCGAGGAAGATAGCCAGGCGGTACAGGGAGGAACTTCTGAATCGAGATCTGGCTTCCATTCGGGATGAGGCATTTACGCACATATCCGGGGTATACCACAGAACACACGCCATTCAGTATGCTATGATGATGGACCAACTGGCAAGATTCGCGGATCAAGAGAGGAAGACACCAACCTTATATCGGTTGAGGGAGTGTTTACACGGGGATGGAACAGAGATAGCGGTGGATGACATACAGGGGCAAGCGACAGAGGAGCAGATCAAGGAGGAGACGGATAAGGCGAGACAGGCGTTACAGGAACAGTCGGAGACATGGGAGGGCACTTCAAAGGAAAAGGTTGCGGCTATGGGGGTCATGGAAAACAACATCCAAGCTTTCGGCCCTTTGGAGGGGGGATCGGTGACAAGCCACGTGGCGGTTTTCGAACGAGAGATGGGGCAAGAGGTACCGGGGATAGGACGGCCTTCGCGGTTAAGTCATCATGAAGATCGGATTGCGAGAGAGATGACGGCGAACTTTTGTAAAAGGGATTGATCGAGGCGCGGCTATCGGAGTATGCGTCTCCGGTACGCATGGCGCCGAAACCAGACGGAACGTTGCGGATGTGTATCAACTATTGGAGGATAAACGAAATCATCAAGAAGATAGAGACGCCGGTGCCAGACGTGCGGAGGGGAATAGAGGTGTTGCAGAAAGCGAAAATATACTCGACGTTGGATTTGAAAAGCGGATTCTGGCAGATCCCGTTAGGGGAGGAAAGCCGCTACCTAACGGCATTCATGGCGGGGATGACAACCTACGTGTGGAAGGTTCTGCCGATGGGGTTGAAGGTGGCACCGGGCATATTTCAGCAGGCGATGACAAAGGTGTTGGGTGCGAATTTCCGAGACGCGGAATTTGCGGAGAAGTACGGGGATACGAAGGGATACGCCTTCGCGTTTTTGGATGATGTGGTCATTTTCTCGAATTCGGTAGAGAAACACATACAACATTTGCGGGACATCATGAGACGGGTCAAGGCGTTCGGATTCCAGTTGAATGCTAAGGAGTGCCACTTCTTACAGAAGCGGATACAGTACCTGGGGTACGACATCGAGAACGGGACGTGTTCGATTGCGAGGAAGAAGCGAAAGGCGCTTGCGGCTATGCCTCTTCCTGCGACGAGATCCGATTTACACTCCTTTGTGTCCTTGGCGCAATACTATAGCGAATTCATACCGGGATTCGCAAAAATCGCGGAACCAATACGGCTGTTCATGAAAGAGGGCAAGTGCGGTGCGGGGAGTACGTGGCCACCAGCGGTTCACAAGGCGGTTGAAAAACTAAGGACGCATATCCTGATGGACCCGTGGAGCGAAGGGGCTACGGTTTTACAGCTTCCCAATTTCTACAAGAGTTTCATCTCGACACGGATGCGTCGGCATATGTGATAGGAGGGATTCTGCAACAGAGGGATGATGATGGGCGTTTGAGGCAGGTGATGTTTCTGAGCCGGCGAATGACACGGGCAGAACAACAATACTGCACGCGGCAGAGAGAGGCATTGGCCATAGTCTGGGGTTTCAAGAAACTGCGTGACTATCTGTGGGGGGCAAAGGGGACGACGGTGCGGTCGGATCACAACAATCTACAGTGGTTGATGTCGCAGGATCACACGGGCAGGTTGGCAAGATGGCAGTTGGAGCTATCCGAATATGACTTCACGATTGAATTCATATCGGGTAAGGAGAACTATCGTGCGGACTACCAGTCAAGGGCTGGGGGTGCGCCGGAGGACGACAACGCGAAGGAGAAGAAGGAGGAGGCGGTGGCGGCCGACAAGGATACACAGGCGCAACAGCAGAGTTATGGTGTCTTCGCACTGAAACCAGTGTACGACGCGGAGAAGAAGAGTGGCATGAACCTGACGCGGTTTCATTTCAAGACGGCCGCAGCGGTTTTAACGGTCTTGGGAAAAATGGATTTGGAAGAGGAGCAAAGGGCAAATTTCGACGACTGGAAACCCATCAACGGTATGGATTATGTGACGGAGGTAGCGGAAATGCCTAGGAATAGGAAGGAGGCGCAGAGGGAGGATGTGCGGTTTTACGAAGCGGCTCACGAACGATCGGTGGATTGTTGTGAAGAACACGGGTTGGAAGATGCGCGAAAGGGATATGAGGAAGAAATGTGGAAGGAGGCGGTACAGGGGGAGCTGACGGAGGATGAGGTAGGGGATTTGAAACCTTTTCCGTGGCAAACCATGCCCATGGTGGGGAACATTGTGATTCCGACGAAGGCGGAAGCGGCAGCGGGTCAAACGGAGGCGAAGCCGGAACTTATGTTGCGGGACACACACCCAAGCCGGGTATCCTTGGAGCTGGAAAACAAGAAGGAGATCAAGTTCGCGTCGGTGGACATGTTCCGCAAGCTCACGAGAGACAGTGAGGAGTGGAAGAGGTTTATTGCACACCAGGAGAACCCGACGGGGATTTCGGCGGATGGGGGTATAAAGTGGCGGAAGGAGAAATACACTTACTCGGACGGGCTAATCTGGTATTTCGGAAGCGGGGCCAAGAACAAGGACGATCCGGAACGGTGGGTGGTATGGGTGCCGGCAGAGTTACGGTACGCGATTCTGATAGGGGCACACAACTGCCCTTTACAGAGTCACCCGGGGCTGGATAGGATGAGGTGGTCTATGACTCGACGGTTCTATTGGGACACGATGGATAAGGACATCAAGAGTTTCATTTCGGGATGTGGGCCATGCCAGAGGGCGAAGACGGTCTACGACGCGAACAAGGGGCTACTGGGGCAGTATGACATAACACGGGATATATTTGACACGATTCACATCGATTACGTCGGGCCTTTGCCAGAAGCGGGGGAGGGTCGATACAAGTATATCCTCACGATTATTGATCGGGCCTCTAACTATGTGATTGCGGTCCCCACGGCTGACGACACCAAGGAGACGACGGCCAAAGCGCTGATCGACAACGTATTCAGCCGAATCGGGGTACCTAGGAAGATCATATCGGACAGAGGAAGCTCCTTTGTCAATTGGGTATCGAGCGAGCTCAGTGCATACTACGGGTTTCGATGGGATTACGTCACGGCATACAACCCTAGGGCTAACGGGAAAATAGAGAGGATGCATCGTACGCTGAAGGCGTCCTTGAAGATCTATTGTCAGAACGGGCAAACCAAAAGGCCAGAGGCATTGCAAGCGTTTACCTTTGCGGTAAACAATCTGGGTTCTTCGTCTTTGGGGGGCAGTGCTAGACTGTGCCCACATCAGATGGTGTTTGGCAAGGTCTTAACTACACCACAGGACGTGATGCAACACAAAGCATTGTATCAGCCGTTGGAGTTGATGGCAGTGAGATTACGGGCCCTAGCAGAAGCGGAACAAATTGTGACTAAGCATCGGGAGGCGGCAATGCGGACGGAGGATGAGAAGGGCCAACAGAAATACAAACACGTGGAATTCCGGGAGGGGGATACAGTGCTACTATACTGCGCAAACGTTCCAGTGGGGGTCTCAACAAAGCTCTATGAGAAATGGCAGGGGCCGTATCAGATTATGAAACAAACCGCGGCCTACAATTATAAGATCAGACACCAGCGGACGAAAAAGGAACAGATAGTCCACGTTCGGCGACTGGTCAAGTTCTCGCCTTACTTGTTGGATTACGAAACAGAGCAGGATGCCTTGGAGCGGACGGCGGATCAATTTGGAAACCCACGACCGTTGTTGATACGGACGCAGAGGGCGGAGGAGATTGCGAGGCTGAGGGAGGAGGTGACGTTCGAACAGGATGCGGAGGAGAAGAAAAGATTGCAAGACGCAATAGAGGAATTGGAGACGGGTTCACATGAGAGGGTTTCACAGAAACAAAAGCGGGATGAGGAAAAGCGGAGAGAGGAGGACAAGAAACGGGAAGAGGAAGGAATACAAGGTAGGGAGGGGGAAGCAGAGGGGAAAGGCGTGGGAGCACAAGTGGGTCAGGACAAGCAAGGTACAGGAGGGCCATCGAAGCCAGAGGCACCGGAGGGGCACTTGGGGATAAAAACAATGTATCATCGCTTACCTGTGGGTGGAAAAAGCGGCGGAGATCGATAAGATCAAATGGAAGACGGGCAAGTTCTACTTGATGATGCCGGCGGCAAAAGAGGTAAGCGATGATACACTGGACGACTTTTATGTCATGAGGGTTTTAAGTCAGGGGGGGACGTCACGACATAAGGCGGGGAAGGGAATAACGCCGGTGATGCAGTTCTGGAGGAGTAGTGACGAGGTAGCGGAGGAAAAGATGCGGCGGTTTGATCCGGTTTTTCTGGAAAAGGCGGGGAAGAAGCGAGAAACGTGGGATGCCACCATCAAGTTGGACGACGAGGATCATATCCCATACACCATTCAAACGAAACCGCGGTTGGTGCTGAATGTGCAGTTCGACCTCACAGAAGAGAGGCGGGTACCGGCACAGATTTGGGACGAGATAGATGCGGAGGGCTTGCCTTTCGATATTATCGGTGCTCCACCGGCAGCGGTTGGATCAAGAGGCAAGAAGCGGCCCACGACGGGTGGTCGGATGACACGGGCAAGAGGACGGGCACAACGAGGAAGGGGGTGATGAATGGGTGACGAGTGAGAGGATAGAATAGGAAGGAGAAAGATGAGAAATGAGAAAGAAAATGAGAGATGACGAGATGAGAAGAATTCGAACTGCGGGCATATGACGGGGATGATGACGGTACTACCGAATTGCGGGTATATGATGGGTGATAGTGGCTTATATGCCTTGCGGGTATATGATGGGTGATAGTGGCTTATATGCCTTGCGGGTATATGATGGGCGATAGTGGCTTATATGCCTTGCGGGTATATGATGGGTGATAGTGGCTTATATGCCTTGCGGGTATATGATGGGTGATAGTGGCTTATATGACTTGCGGGTATATGAGAGGGTGATAACGGTATAGATGAATTGCGAGACTTTATAAGGGGGTGATGAGAATATGACTGACATACGAGTTCGAAGATGAGTGAAGATGAGGGAGGGATAGCGGTATACTTTTACTTTCACAGGTACGGTGACGGGCATGCGATATGCATTTTATACCAACAAGGTACACATTGTGACGACGCGGGTTATACATACAAATACGGGGCAATTATTATATCCTTCGGGCTCACGGGTGTAAGAATATATGATGTCATGTGACTTTACGGGGTGAGAGGGGGGGGGGGGGAATTTATCAGACTGACATTTCGGGCATAACGGACATATCGGGAAATAAATGACATACATGTCTTATGCTTGATAGGCTCATGGGGGAAACTGGGGAGCGGACTGACACAAGGCTTTATTTTTTCTTCTTCTTTCCGCTCTGTGACGAGCGACGATGGTGAACTTTATATATTCTTTTTATTCCCGCGGATACAAGGGACATACGGGTTGAACGGGGGAATAATGCATATTGACTAATCCAGTTTAGATAGAGAGGGGTAGAATAGCGAGGGGGAGGAAGGCAGGGGATAACAAATAGGGATAGTACATAGGATGGATAGGATAGTCGGGGGGGGAGGGGGTGGATGGTATAGTCAGGGGATAGGATAGCGAGAGGAGAGGGGGCGTGGGACAGGAATGAGAAAGATGAAGAAGAAAAGATGACGAGAAGAAAGAGAAAGGGGACAACGGGAAAGCGGCAACTCTGACACTCGGGTGAGGGGGGCACCAGACTGAAAATATCATTCAAGGGGGGGCTGCGAAGGGGATCAAAAGGGGGCATGGACCTTTTTTTTGGGGGGGGGGGGGGAGAAGGGATGGAATGATGATTGGATAAGGGGGGGGGGGGGGGTATGTATATCATTCGTGTTAGCATGGCGTTTCAGAGCCGGAGGGGCCTCGGTGGGGGTAGCAAAGGTCCGGGGGAGCCTTTCCTTGCCTCCGTTACCTCTGGGCTGGGCGACCGGGACTACAGCGCACCGAGAGTGCATTATGATGCTATTAAAAGCCAGAAGTATCAGTTCGCTTTAAAGTGGGATTCGGCGTGACCGAGACGGGGGCGGCTTCAACAAGTGGGATTCGGCGTGACCGAGGCGGGGGCGGCTTCAACAAGTGGGATTCGGCGTGACCGAGACGGGGGCGACTCGATGAGAGGGAATGTCCCTGACCCAAGCAGTGTGTCACAGCAACCCACGCCTCTTCATCAAACACACTGAAAACAACACACTCCCCCCATAGAACCATGCTTCATAGCCCCCTGCACATTCCCGCATACCTAGAAACCCAAGCCAGACACTCACACCCCATGAAACACCACCTTTCCCTACCTTGAGTTGAGCTGTCAAGCCCTCAAAATCTCTGTTTCATAGCAACCCTTACCCCACTAGAAAACAGCCCATGAGTAGCCCAACAGCTCAAGAAAACCAGTGCCCCTACCTGTATACATGTTCCTAGACCCAAACCATCTCAACTTGTGACAGAAGCATTAGTATAATCACAGGAAAGCGCATCAGTAAAATTCCCACCCTCACCATTTCTCTCCATAACTCTTTTCTTGTCAGAAAATTTCCGAGAAACAGAGGAAATTTCCATACCCCGTTTATTTTATTAGGACTCCAGATTGTTACGACAGTAGGATATTTAATAACAGATAACTGTTCTAACGATATGAAGAATGAGGAATACCTAAAGTAGGGACTCCGTAATCTGCAAACTAAGGATAACCGACAGACCGGAACGGTAAGTATCAAGTTGTCATTATATACCGGGTGGGCCGACATATCTCGGTCGTTTCAACTTAGTGGGAAAAAAAAAGTTCTGCAAATTATATAATATTAATAAGTTATTAGTAGGCTGAGTTGAAGCCTCTGATGATATTGTTACGATAGTAGGCGTAATGGTAGGATATTTAATAAACAGATAACTGTTACTAACGATATGAAGACTGAGGAATACCTAAAGTAGGGACTCCGTAATCTCCAGACCAAGGAATTAACCGACAGACCGGAACGATCAGTATTGCCATTATATACCGGGTGGGCCGGCATAATCCCTTCTCCCCCCCGAGCGCGCTCGCCAGTATGCGCGCGAGGAGTCGAACTTACGTCCCCGCCGACCGACCTCGGGATAAAATGCAAATACGAACCTGAGTGACGGTCGACGCCGTACCCGTAATAACAAATTAAACAAAATTGTAGGTTGGGCCAAACGCCAACACTTACATAATGTAATGTTGGTTAAATTTCCCGTTACGCACTTCGTCGCCTGTTGAATTGGTTTCTGCCCCCCCCCCCCCCCCCTCCGTTGAGACCACAACTTGCCCTTCGTCGCCCTGTTGAATCGGTTTCCGCCCTTCTCACGCCTGAAAATGCACCCCCCCCTTCGTTGAGACCACAACTTGCCCTTTCTCCTCCATTCCTTGTAACCGGCCCCTAGTCACTCAACGTCCCCCCGACCTAGTGTCGGTCTATACTATCCTGGGCGAATCTTCCCTTCCCGTTTCCGTGACTCAGTTGAATCCGCCGATCAAATGCTTCTCCACTGCGGCCGTGCCGTCGTTCGATCGATATCCATATGTTGTTGCCGCTCCTCGTGCTCTGACGCAGCCGCCGTCTGGATCCAGCCGCATCCAGCATGTTGAAGCCGCCCCCGTCTCGGTCACGCCGCATCCAACTTGTCGAAGTCGCCCCCGTCTCTGCTACGCCGAATCCTAAAACATGTGGAAATACATGGGAAACTGTTCAAACATGCAAAATTTACGTTTGCTTCATTATGGATTGATATTTTATGATGTTTTTGGTGAGTTTTGGGGGCTGAAAGTTCATGTGTCATGGGGACTTGGGTTGAAGGGGTGCGGAAACGGACACAGACAACGAAGGGTTTTGGACGGAAAGGACGTATTTGGGGGATATGGGGGTTTGACAAAGAGAGAGCAGATATAACGGAAACTTGCAGAAATTTGTCGGGGGAAGGTTATGGAACAAGCACGGTTTGGGCATGGACATGTCGGTAGGCCTTGGGGGGGGGGACCACGTTTTCGGAACGAGGAAACAAGCAGGCGGATTTCTACACAAGGGGTAGCAAAGAGGGATACAGTCTACATGGGGAACTAGAAAGGGAGTCGGAATTCTTGGGATAAGGGGGATTTCCAGAGGGGACAAGACGCCGCCATCATGGCGCAGAAAGGGGACGACAAAAGAGGCGGGTATAGCGGACAAAAGGCGACAAAACCACGCCAACTCCATTTTTTGGTGCTCTTTGCGGGCTTTTTCCAAGAGATGAACTATTGACGAGGTTGACCATATCACACTCTTGCTGACGGCATGGAAGGGAAGATGCGTAGAGAAACACGAGGAGAACTAGAAGGAGCTTGGAGATGGGGAAGATAGAAGTAGTATAGGGGGCCACTTGGGCACAGATCTTCAGTGCAGTTTCTCTACAGAAACCACACTACGAGCCGTTATTCATTATTTCGTCTTCCTATTTATAACTAATACAGACAGACAAAAGAAAGAAAAACGGCTACCTGTAAATAATTATTATTAAATTACCTTTTTGAAGTCTTCTCCAGTATTCTCACCCTACCACACACAACAAGTATGGTAGATAAATTTCTTTGCAAACAAGGGCTTTCGCCCAATTTTTGTTTTTTGGATAAAATTAAACACACACTAGTTTATACTCCTATGTGCTAAAGGAGTAAGTGGTTAAACCACTTTTATTCAATTCTTTGTCTTTTAAATTTTTCATATGATTGAATTATTTTTGTTGTTGTTTTTCGACTATCAATCATTTTTCGTGCTTTTATCTCGTCATCTATTCCCATCGGTTGATTTTCCGCACTTAGCCAATTTTCAAGCAACCTTAATTGTTTTTTCTTCTGTTCTTCTTCTCTCTTTTTTTCTCGTTTCATTCGTTCAATTTTCTCCTTTCTTTCTTTTTCTCCTATTCTTTTCGCAAGTATTTCGTCAATCGCATTCGCTTTATTTTCGCAGTCTCTTTTTCGTTTCTCCAACTCAATCTTTTCCTTTTCGTTCTCGTCAAGTTTGCTTTGTATTATTTCTGCTTTTGTTTCATTTCTTATTTTAAATCTATTTATTTCAAAGTAAGTTTTATCTTTCAGTTTTTCAAACCATTTGTTTGTCTCTTGTCTTTCAATATATTCTTCCTCGCTATCGCTCATTATTATTCTTGGTTCATCACCAAAAGTTGACCAATGTCAGAGTTGGTGTAGGCAGAAAAAAATACCGCACCAAGTGGCTAAAGTTGTTGTTTTCAGGTTTGTGGTGTGAAAAATTTTGTTGCTTTTCCTTTTTATCGGCATTTCAAATTGTCAGCAGAAATTCCAGAAATTCTATCACGTGTTTTTGTCTGTTTCTTTTTTTCATTCTGCGACTTTTTCAGAATTCCCAAAGTGGCTAAGAGAAGAAGTCCAAACCCTCGCCGTTTTGTGTGTTGCAGGATGTCGGACAACGAGCCTGAAGAGGAGCAACACGACGACCCAGAGCAGGAAGAGCCTGAAAATGAGGTAATTTAGTCCCTTGGGACAAATGTCTATCGACCAATTTCATTTATGCTTTTTGTTTTATGTGTATGCGGTTTCTTGTATAGGGGGCTACGGCCCTACTGGAGGCACAGCAAGAAGCACAGGACGCACGTGATGCACGTGTTCTGGTAATAAGTTTCATTTTTTTTGCTTTCCTTTATGTGTGTGTGTGTGTATGTGTAGCAAACAGAGGGAAAAAACGTCACCGACACTGCTGTTGAGGTAAATCATTTTTCTTCTGTTGTTTGTTTTATTGCCTGTCTGATTAGGAGGTAACAGAAGATGCGAAGAACATGAGTGCAGAAGAAGTTCCTGATTGGTTGAGGCCTAGAGGTGCTAGGAAAAAAGGTGCAAAAAAAGGGGGAAGACCTACGGGCAGCAGAAATGTCGTGATTAGAATTAGCGATGTTGATGTAGTAATAGATAAGAATGCTGGAAATGCAAAATATTATTCTACAGAGGTGCCAAATTCTATCGCTGTTGTTGTCTGGGGATACCGCTCGGCTCCACAAGAAATTTCAGAGTATGTCGTCGTATTTGAGCCTCGTGTAGGAGAAACTGATATGATTATGGTGAGAACATGGCCTAATGTGGCGGAGATTGTTTCCCATTTTGGAAGAGTGGTGAAAACTATTTACAAAGCCAAGTTCATCCGTTAATTAAATCAGTAGCATTTTCTTGTAGGTCTACATTAATGCTATGTTAAACAAATGCTGACCTACATGAAAATGTTATACCAAATATGGTATCTTTAGTTAATGTTTTTTTGAACTAATATTTTATTAAAGGTCTAACTTTTCAACTTTCTTTTTTATTCTAGAACTGCTTCTTATGTTTTCCGGTTTCACATCCAATGATTTAATAAATTAATATTTTTTCTCTTTTGTAATTTGTTTAACTTTGTCCGATAACTGCTCCTTCGGTTCTTCTTCTTCATGGTGCTCTTCAACATTAGTCTTTAATAATTCTGACGGTCTTACTAAGTCTTCTTCTGACAAGATTACTTTGAAGCCTTTACGGCCCTTAACCTTGAATATAGTTTTACTGAATTGTTTATCACCTTTTGAAAAAATAGTTCTTTGTAGTTCCTTTCTTACTCTTGTACCCTTAGGGAATTCATTAATTAAAGGATTTCTGTATATTTCCTGAGTGTTCTTTTCAGTCCCTTCAAAAACATTAATCGGAACTGCTTTAATTGTTGTATGATATGTTTTATTATAAGCATCAACAACCTCATGAATAATAGGAACCCACTCAAAATTTTCATTAAATTCCCATATTAAATTTAATTCATTTCGTATCGTTCTAATAAACCTATCTATTATACCCATTGTTCTGTGGTCACCAACTTGAACAGTCCTATGTTCAATATTATTTTGTCTGAAATATTCAGTCACTTGTCCTTTGAATTCACCACCATTATCTGAAGTAATTCTTTTAGGAACTTTTTTGGTAAATATTATTTTTAACCCTTCTAAGACATAACCAGTTGTTTTATTTTTGACTGGCTCAATCCACCCACGACGGCTATATACATCAATAGCAACTAATCCAAAATTATAGTTAGCATTACCTTTCTTTGTTGCAACCTTTGATCATATCCATTAAATCAATAAATACTTGACTTAGTGGTTTTGCTTCTGGCGCGGTTATCGTATTCCATATCTTAGCTGGCTTTGATTGAAAATGTATTTCGGCCACTTCTTCAAGTTTTTCTTTCCGCTCTGTCTGCTCAGGAGTTTCTTGTTGCTGACTATGTTTGCTGTCCATTGTATATTATTAGAATTTTAAAAACACTCTATCTATTTCATTATTTTTTTCTTTCTTGCTTGGCTTCTCTGCTTGATTATAAACATTAATTGATATGTTTGACTTCTTTCCATTTCCTTTCTTAGATTTAGGCTTCGGCTCTTCTTCACTTTCTTCACTTTCGCTTTCGCTCTCATCAGGCTCAGGCACAGGCTTTTTATTTACTTTCTTCTTTGCTTCCGCTTTCTTTCTTCTTATTTTCATCTTAGCCATCTTTTCAGCAATGATATCAGTAAAATCACATTCTTCATCGCTATCACTGCTTTCTTCTGGTGTATCATCTTGGTCTTTTCCATTAATGATATCATTTGCAACACCCGTTTCGGCCATGCGGTTTATCTTTTCCTCCATCTCTTCATCATCGCCTACATAAGCCTTTCTACACTTTGCTAATTTCTCTTTTGCTATTTCAACCTTATGTTGCTTTTTGCTCTTAATACTTTCCACGGCATTACCCCAATTCTTGCGACTTGCTTCGGGAGACGGCATTTATACTAAGATTATTATATTTTAGTATTTTTTAAATAAATAAATAAATAAATAATATAATGTCCAAATATAAATCATTACTTGGCCTTAATGAGTTGGCTGTTGATAGTCTAAACATACTTAACTTAGACTTAACGAACACAAACATAGTCGGTCTGAATACAGACAGAGTGCCAGAAGATGCTGACCCCGTAAATCTTTATTACACTGACGGCCGATTTGATACACGTCTCGCTTTAAAATCAACTACGGATATTAAAGAAGGAAAAAATTTATACTATACAGAGCAACGAGTAAGGGATAATTACGAAGTCAAAGCCTCAACTCAACACCGCTCTAATACTTCCAATCCGCACCAAACAAGTTTATATAATTTGATAGACACAAACATATTTGCAGAAGCGAGCGGGCAATACTTAACTTACAACGATGTAGAAGGCAAATGGAAGAATACAGCCCTTGGTTCAATTGATACACTTTCAGATGTGGTTATAACCGCGCCAAATAGCAATGAATAGTTATCTAACATATAATTCAATAAACTGGGTAAATAAAACATTTCCGATAAATGTTGATGAATTCGGCAATATTAGTATGGGCGGTAATTTGAATATAACAGGTGTAAATTTATGAAATACAAAAGATGTCGATACTTGGATATCTGAGCACGAAGATAATAATGATAAAGTGTCAGCAGACGGCTCAATTAATACACACAGCGATGTTTTAATTACAGGCACACCCGCCAATAACCAACTGCTCATTTATAGCACAGGGCAATGGAGAAACACAAACTCACCTTTTCTTAGATTGGATGGTCTCGCTATGATGTTTGGAGATTTAAATATGGGAGGTTTTAACATAACAAATGTCGGTAATGTTGATGGTATTGATGTTTCCACCCTTGACACTTCTGTGGTTAAATTAACAGGAGACCAAACCATAGCAGGGAACAAAATATTTACTACTTATTTGGGTATAAAAGATTCAAATCCATTAAATACAGGGAAGTTATTCTTCAATTACAACAATAATACGGGTTCTATTTATTCATCGGAGGTAGGTGGAGCAACGGGATATCCACTATCTATTGTCGGATCGTCCATAAACCTCGCTTCTACCACGGGGAGTGGAATAACATTGACGGGCAATGTTTTAAATTTTAACAGCACAACGGCAATCAGCGGACTTCCAGCACCATTCTATGGCAGCGATGCTTCAACGAAGGCATATACCGATACGAAACTGGCAAAGGATGGCACGACGGCTATGACTGGCAGTTTAAATATGGGCGGTTTTGCGATTACGAATGTAGGCAATATTGATGGTGTTGATGTTTCTGTCCTTGATACTTCGGTGGTTAAACTAACAGGAGACCAAACCATAGCAGGAAATAAAAAATTTACATCAACTTTAGAAGTAAGTGGTTCGTCCAATCCTACTACTTTTGATGGTATTGGCATAGCCTTTGATACAAAAATAGGAATGATTGCAGCACAAAAAACAGCAACAGCGACTTGGTATCCGATACAAATAACTGGTTCGTATGTAGAGTTATATTCAGGCAATACTTTAATTATAACCGCAACTGGAACAACATTAAGTTTGAATAACAACAAAATAACAAACTTAGCCACACCATCAGCAACAACGGACGGAGCAAACAAAAGTTATGTTGATACATTAGACGGGCAAAATGTGAAACTAACTGGAAACCAAACCATAGCAGGAATTAAGACATATAGCAGTGGTGTTGAAGTAACGGGAAATTCAATCAATTCAACAACAAAAGGCACATTCATTGTTTTCAATTCTACAAGTAATATCGGGTCAATTGCTAGTTTGGATATGAAAACTGCGACATATTACAACTTTGAAATTTCTGCGAAAAAAATAAGTTTTATTATTGACGGGACGATTGTTTCGTGGTTTAATGCTACTGGCTTAGATTGTAATAGTAGTCGGATTGTTAATCTAGGAGCACCACAAAATGCGAATGAAGCGGTAAATAGGCAATATCTGGATGGCAATTGTGTGAAACTAACAGGAGACCAAACAATAACAGGAATTAAAACATTCAACGGGACGAGCACTGTGATAAAATATCTAACTTTAACGAACAATGCAGATTTTAATAATCAAACTATCATTAATGGTGGAAATATTACATATAATGGGGCGAGGATATTAAACCAAAATGGAGGAGATATATTCTTTTCACAGACATCAGGTGAATATCAATATTTCTTATTACTCTAAATACCGCTACAAGTGGAACCGCAGACCAACGAGGTTATGTATTTACAAATGTAGCATTTGATGTAAAAGGGGCGGGACTTTATATTTCAAAACTTTTGGATAATAAAAGTGCTTCATCTGACATTGTCCGGTTTAACAATGCTGGTGGTATGCGTTTTTATGGTGCCTTAGATATGAACTCAAACAACATAACAAATGGTGGAACAATAACGGGAACGACAATTACTTCAACCGCAGGAATAACTACAACTACATTAACAACGAGCGACAAAATAACAACAGCATCAGGCAAACCAATAATCATAGGCAATACAACGAAAGGCACAGGGGCGACAGGAGGCTTAGAATTATACGGGACGGCTTCAAATATCGGAGGGGCACACTTACAAGCAATAACAACGGCAGATGCTTATCCAACATTTCAATTATTGAACTGGGCACACGACAATATAGGCTTAAGTTTTGATGCTTATTATGACGGCTCAAACTGGAAATCAAGTAATGCTGGCTCAAACATTCAAATATACAAAAACTCAAACAAACTTACTTTTAACTATAAAAGAGGAATAGCAGCAGGAAGCAATATAACATGGTCTGAGGCGATGAATATAAGCACTGCAGGATTACTAACGGCAAATGCGGGGATTACATACACTGGCACACTAACATCAGCAACGAATACCAGTGGGGCGAAAATAGGAATTCAAGGTCCAACGGATGGGACAAGCGCAAAAGGAATATTTCTATGGGATACCACCAATACAAGTTGGGGAATTTATGCGGGTTCTGGTGGAGTTGGAAACACTAGAAGTTTGGCAAATGGTTTGGCCGTTTCAGGAAATGATTTTAGTTCATATAGTTTTCGTTTTAGGGTTGCTAATGATGCTACGATGGGTTTCGTGTGGGAGAATTCAGGGGAGCAACTATTAATGTCATTGAATGGCGCAAACGGCACTTTATGGACAAAAGGATTGATAACAGCTAATGCTGGAATTACATATTCTGGGGTGCTAACAACCACAAATAATAATGGAGCGAAAATAGGAATTCAAGGACAAACAGACGGGGGTGGTAGCCGCGGGATATTTATTTGGGATACTGCTGATCCAGCGTGGGGAATTTATATGTCTCAGTCTGGGACAAATAAAGCATTAAGTGGAACAGGAACAGCGCCAGCAGGAGGAGGCGGAGGATTAACTTCTTATGCTATTAGATTCAGAGTGAATAATCCTTCAACGAGTGGGTTCATATGGGAGAATAGTTCAAATACTGCTTTAATGTCATTAAGAGCGAGCGATGGGCAATTATGGGTATTGGCTAGTCCTATCGTATATTCAGATAGACGAAAAAAAAGAAGACATAAAAGAGTGTTTAGGCTTAGATTTTATCAACAAGTTAAATCCAGTCTGCTATTGTATGATTGACGACAACAAGAAATGTAGGACTGGCTCAATAGCACAGGAATTAGAAGAAATACTAACAGAAATGGATATGCTAGATTTTGGTGGTTTTATAAAAGAAACAATTATGGTTCCGTGTCCAAAGCAAAGAAAAGAATGCGAATTGAAAGGTGAAAGTATTAATCCAGAAGATGTTAAATGTATTGATAGTGGTGATGTCGGTTATGGTATAGGTTATTCCGAGTTTATCGCCCCGTTAAGTAAAGCGGTTTAACAATTATCAGAAAAGGTAGTTAATTTAGAAAAAGAAAATAAAAATCTTATGAATATAGTACAAGACCAAGCAAATCAATTAGCAGAAATCAGAGTGGCCGTTCTTGATAATGTCAAACAATAATACAACTAGACTTCACAGACCACCACCTATTATGGATATGGATGGCGAACTAACTCCCGAATTAAAGTCTCGTGTTCTTGAAGTAGAAATAAAGACTGAGGAAAAAAAAATAGAGCACGAATTGGAAGATAACTGGAATTGTTGTTGTATAAAAAACAGACCGACAGACAGCCGACTTATTAAATACTTATTTCAAATGGGTATCATTATCGCCATTATAACCCTTTGTATCGTGATGCTATCTGAAAAGAACTTGCCATGCGAGGTTGCTAACACTTATGTCGGAATCCTAACATTGCTTATTGGCATTTGCCTTCCATCACCTTCTTCAAGTAAAAAATGATATTTTACTCATTGCACTTCGTGCCTTCGTAAAACATTGTCCACCATTAAAGTATAAAAACGATGTTTGAGAATAAGCGAGAGTGCGTAGCACGAAGCGCAATTCTCAAATATCAAAGAAATGAACATTCATAGGTATGTGTCATATACCATCTATTATCACCCGCACACATTAAAGGCAAAGCCTCATCAAAACTACGACACATATTATTTCCGTTATTTATGAAAACACACTTAAACCCTGTATCTACCCCTTGCTTTATACAATAAGCACAACTCTAATTTTTTTTCTCACTGACCCGTGAGTAAAAGTCGCAGGCAGTCCGACCTAACACAGACCAAACAAATATTAATAAAATTTTTATTATCTTATATCTATATTTATACATTTTAACCACAAAGCACGAAGTGGCGAAGCAAGCGTAGTCAGAATGACGGAGCACAAATACCAAAAGATTATTTTTCTGAGCAATGATTTTGCTGGAGGAAGCAAAACATTTAATAAAAATATTCAAATGTCATTCACACCAACCAAAATGAATGTTAAGTTTATCCACTATATGAACGACCAGACCGAAACCAAAACCAGAATTCTTTATATGGACAGAATTGGAATTATCGGCACATTTGCGGACAGCACCACAGCAAACATTTCAAATCTCGGTTATAATTTGGGTGTTGTCGGATGGATTGAAGGACAATATACATTTAAAGTCCTTGAAACTGACAGCGTAAATATCGACACAGGAAATTTAGCGGGAAGAATTGTTGCGTGTTTGGAATTCGTTGCGTAGCAACAATGTATGAATTTAGAAATTCATAACTATTCGTCGCTTAGAATATAGGATGCAAAAAATCAATAATGTCAAGGTGAAGCCAGTAAAACAAGAGGGGGATGGAAACAAAAAAGCAAAAGGTTATAAATTATTTAATGAGCCGTATGCCAACATATTTCTACTCGCCCGTAAGAAGAGCGGGAAAACGACAGCACTACTTGAAATACTGAAACGGACTACAGACAGAAAAACCCGTATTGTCATTATTGCTTCAACAATTCACAAGGACTACATTTATAAAGCAATGGTAAAGCACTTTAAGAACAGAGGCAACCCGATGGCAATATATACCTTTCTTAAATCAGATGGTGTTAATGTCATTGATTATGAGTTAGACAAACTGAACAGACATGACGAGCAACACGAAGGAGAAGTAAAACAGGACAAAGAAGAAATAGAGAAGCCACAATTTTTATACTTTGGAAAAGAAGAAAAAAAGAAACAGAGCGCCGCGGAGGCGAGACCAAGTAAGTATATTTCTCCAGAGGTTGTTTTTGTTTTGGATGATTTAGGGAGCGGATTAAGAGACAAGTCCGTAAGTGATTTGTTAAAAAAGAACAGACACTATAAATCAAAGGTGATTATGTCTAGCCAGTATTTAAACGACCTTAGACCAGAAGCAATTAAGCAGTTAGATTATTTGTTAACCTTTCCGGGTCAGTCTCAGGATAAAATGGAACTCGTGTATAAACACTTAGACTTATCTTTCGACTTTGATTATTTTCTTCAAAAGTATTACGAGGCTACAAAGGAACGATTTAATTTTCTTTATGTCTCAAGTGTTGATGACGAGTTAAGAAAAAATTTTGCTTACCGCCTGAAATAATATTTTTTTATAATTTTTTTTAAAATGTATATTATATGCCAGTATCGCCAGTGATAATTTCACAACCATCAGGATATAACATCGGATACAATCCATCAATGCCGCAGAAGGGAGGAAAAAAAGAAAACTAAGAAGAAGGCATGCGGACAAAAGGGAGGAAAGATTAACTGGGCTAAGGTCGGAAAAACGGCCTTGGCTGTTAATAAATTCCTTCGCGATAATAAGGTAATCTCTAGAACTGCTGGGGCATTGAGTAGCATTGGGGTGCCTTACGCAGGTAGTGTTAGTGCTACAGCATCAAAACTCGGATATGGTAAGCAACGAGGAGGTGCTGTAAAGTTTCATTAAATGATTTTTCATACAAACGAATTGAAAATATTTTTTTGTTTAATTATATACAATGGTCGCTAAAAAGACTAATAAGAAAAAGGCAAAAGTCCGTCCACCTAGGGTTTATAGGAAAAAGAGCGGGAGGCCTTATATTATCCAGAAGGGTAAAAAATATTATCTTAATTTTGGTAAGAAAACAAATGATATGAGCACACTTCAAATTGTTAAGTTGTTTTTGAAATACATTGGTAAGCCGAGACCGCAAAGGCAGGGCCGCAAACCAAGGGAAAAAATAATCAAATCTGATTTCAATCGTCTTGAACACGAGAACAGAAACCAGATACAAAGCAACTTACAAAAGAAATATGAGTTAATACATGACGAGGAAGAAAAGGAAAAGAAGAAGAGGGAGGATTTAGAAGAGGAGAAGAAGAGGCTAGAAAGAAAAATCAAAGCAGATACTAAGGAACTAAATGAAATAATGAATAGGGATCATAAAAGACAACTGGCGGAGATTAAGGAAAGACAGGAAGAAAAGTCTAGAGAACAGAAGAAGGAACAACGACTTATTCAGGAACTACAGGCAGAACAACGACATAGACAGGGATTATTGACAGCTCCAGTTGCACAGCCGATTATAGCGAAACCGAATCCCCCTTCAACTATAAATAAACCAAAGAAAACCGCAACTATACATCTTGCCCAAAAATAACTGATATAACTGACAAAGTAAATAAACAAGAAAAAGATTTGGAAGAAGAAAAGAGACGAAGAATTATTGATGAAATGTTCTCTGAGAGAACGAGAAAAAAACGTGTCAAAAAATGAAAAATAATATAATAATAAATCACCTTAAAAACGCAGGCATTAATATCTCTATAATAAAAAACAAAGGTTCAAACGACTACGCCGCCACTAGTTTAAAGAGATGGTTATACACACAAAAAATCACTGAAAACATATCATCGGCAGAAGATGGATGGGATAAACTAGAACAATTTATAATCAAAATGATCGCTAAAAATGAAAGCAAAAAGAATGAAGAAAAAAAAACTCCTGTAAATAGCACTCTATCGCCAATAGACCCACCACATTTTGAAAATTCTCCAGATGCTAAACAACTTATATTTGAAATGACAAATCTACAACCAGCGGAGACACAACCGACAGATGTAGCACCACCCCCGACCACAAGTTCTGCGGAGCCACAGCAACAACAGCAAGAGGAGACAGCCATACCCCCGAGCGTCGCGGAGACACCAGAGCAACAGCAAGAGCAAGTCCCCTTACAAGGAGAGGGTCGCGGTTTAATGACTAATGAAATAGATGATATAATGAAAAAATATGGATGGTATCTCGGAGCAATAGCCAGTGATGAAATCTACGAGTTGAAGCCCGGAAGCAGAAAACGATACGGATTTATTATGAATTTGGACAATCACAATCAATCAGGGTCTCATTGGATCGCCGTATGGATAAGTCTAGATAAAGACGGGAGTGTTGAAGTCTATGACCTATTAGCACTTTACGAGCCGACAGAAGACTTTCAACAACAAATGAAACAACTAATTGACCGAAGCCACCCAAGCACATATCTATTAATGAAAGTAAATAAGGTTAAAAATCAATCAAACACCTCAGACACATGCGGTTGGCATAGTATGAGATTTTTAATGGAGCGGGCGAAAGGCAACCGATTTAAATTTGCTAGTGGCTATACAGACTTAAAAGAAGAAGAAGCGGAGAAATTAAAAGCACAGAATGGGTATGGTAATTTTGATACATATAAAAGATATTTTCTAATATATAGATTTTTGAGGTTGTAGGTGGTTTTTATAAAAAGCACCTACGATGGAGTATAAGGGAGGCAGTGCGAGTGGTATCTATTACATAAATAGTAAAAATAGGATAACTGGCACAGACAGTGACTTTACACACGAATTGAACTTAAAATCACTAGACAATCCCACACATTGTAAAATTCTTCATATCTATGTTCCAAAGTCGTATTACTCTGTGGCTTCACCATATAATACTTTTACACTCAGCGAAGACGGGTATGAGGCTTTAATTACGATACCTGATGGAAACTACACAATGAACAATCTAAAAAATAAGTTGTCGGAGGTGCTAACCGCGGACAGCCCAAATAATTATACTTATGTTGTATCCAGTAATAATACAGACATAGACCCAGAAGATGGTAAATTAACATTCAGTGTTTCAAATAACGGAGGTATTCAACCGCGGTTTATATTTGATACAGATACCCGTATTCACGAGGTTATGGGTTTTGATAGAAATTCAACATATTTCTTTACTAATGATTTCATTAAATCGCCAAATGTGATTATTCTAACTGGAGAAAAGACTTTATACCTTTAATCGGACTTAGTTGGTGAAGGAGATAATCATGTGCTGCAAGAAATATACACCGCCAACGAAATTCCATTTGGTGCCATTATATACGACGGAAGTGGGTCGGAGTATGGTAAGAAATTATCCACCAGTTCAAATAATCTATATAGGTTTTATCTTACAAACGAAAACGATCAGGCTATAAATCTTAATGGGTTAGGTATTGTAATGACATTATTAATTTACAGAGAGACTAATTATTTTAATTTATTTACATCATTTTTCAATTTGTTAAAATCTAGATGATATTTGACAATTTCACTTCGTGCTACGCACTCTCGTTTATTGTCAAACATCGTTTTTTAAACTTTAATGGCTTACGATGTTTTATGATGACGAAGTCAGAATAAAACATCAATTAATTTAATTTTAGAATTATTTATTTTTTTCTATAAATATATTCTGGTGAATTAGTTAATTTACACTACTTCAAAAAAAAACAAAATGCCGACTCAACACGGAGGCGAACTAGACTTTTCCAGAACCGACTACATCAGTGCTTCGTATCGTTTGAATAAACTAACTCCGCGAGAAGGTGCTGGGGCTATTACTGTTACTACCGCAGGAGGACAAGAAAGCAACTTTGACCTTATCAGCAGGCCATTTAACTTAGCACGCTGTCTTGAGTTTTACTTATGCCCCACCATCAATTGCCGCGAACTATAACAAATGCTATATGGATTGTCTGGCTCCTATTAGACAAATTCAACTTCAAACACGTAGCGGTGTTTATCTGTGTTATGTAAATGAAGTTGGTAATTTTACGAAGATTATTTGAAAGGCTGAGACTTCTATGAAGGACTTTCTGACACTTGAAAACCACGATCATGGAAGTGGTGCGGGATGTATGCTTCAAAAGTGTAATGCTGGAAAGATTGCTATCGGTAGTAGAGCAGAAAGGCGAGCAATTGATACTTCAGTAGCCTGCGATACTGTCAGAGACGCAATTCAAACATACTACAAAGTGCCTAGTGTAAATGCTCGTCGCCACGACGATTCCGCTCTATCTGATGGCACTGCTGGAACCTATAGCCTTGTTAATGTTGAATATAATGAGACTAAGTATTTCTCGGGTGGTGCGGCTACTTCTGCTGAGCCTTCTATCGCTGTTAAGATTAATCTCGGTATGCTTTACAATACCATTTTCGCCCTTGATAAGACTATTATGTTTCCAGAGATTTTGAATATGCGTATTGTATGGCAACAGACGCCTAAAATTTATTATTACAATAACGATTCTTCGTCACCTGGTGGAGGAGTGCTTGTTGCTGCAGCTGGTAATGTATCTGTTTCTAGTCTTAACTTGTTTCTTGCTGTAGAGACTAATCCCGATGTCATTCAATCAATTCAACAAAAGGTGGCGAGTGCTGAAGGTATGAGTTTTAATATTGATTATCCTTATGTTTATAAAAATTCCATTGCTCGATCCACTACACAAACATTATTCTCCGCTTTGATAGGGGGCACGGCAAAAGGTTGAAGAAAATTTATCACGCACTCTTTAACAACACAGAAAACAAGAATACCGCTTATGATATTGATAACAGAGCAAACGCTAAGACTACCAGTTTTCACACCACACTTGACGGGGCACGACTTCAGGAATTTGAAATATTTCCCGCTAGTTTTGAAGATTATATGTGTTTGAAACCTAAACTTGAAGGTTCTGTTTTGATGAATTCAAATGTGTATCAATACAACTGGTTCTGGGTTGATACTTGGGATAATACACGCCCGCTGTGGAGCAAAGACCAAAATGAAGTTAGTGGGCTTGACCTTTCCAATGAGCGACGATGGGACTTCATTAGCACTACACAGAATAATGCTCATCAGCATGTAAGTGTAGCAATCACTCAGCGGGAGGTTCAGGTTAAGGCAAATATAATTTGCATTTCATAAACGGCCAAAACAAAAAATTTAAAAAATTTAGATTTTTTTTTCATTCAATATAACACATTTGTTTTTGAGGTAGTCAAAAACAAAAACAATGACTACACACCAGAGAAACTTGATCACACAAAATCCAGACGGAGATTTTATAAACATCAGGGTCGGATATGATGGTGGTATTAAAACTGATAATATGAAAACTGCTTTTGGAGAAACACTAGTTGGACAATTAACTCCAGTTGTTCAAGAAATCTTTCCATACACTATTAATACAAGGATATGGACAAAGAATAAAATATCGGACGGGTATGGGAGTTGTCGGTCGCTTCACTGCTATATGGACAACTGATGACACAAAAGCCTATTATTCGCGTGTAGGAATTGGTGAAAGTGATTTTTCAAATGGTTTTTATTTTTATAAAACTAATGTCGGGATGCGTATTCTACAAGCCAAAGGAGGGGCGACAACTTATATTCAACAAGCAAACTGGGATGACCCATGCGATGGAACAAAAGATATGCCTGTTATTGATTGGAGTAAAGGAAATGTATTCCAAATTCAATTTCAATATTTAGGCTTTGGTGCTATAAGGTTTTCTATTGAAAATCCTACGACAGGCGAATTTCAATTAGTCCATACTATTAAGTATGCGAATGCCAACACAGGTGTAAGTCTAAGAAACACTACTTTACCATTTACCGCACTAATGAGGAATGATGCTGCTAACGGAATTCAAACTCTTAAAACAGCGAGTGTTGGATTATTTATCGAAGGAAGTAATACAATAAACACAAGTATAACAAACGAAGTGGAAGGAAGTAAAGCAGCAAACACAACTGAAAGCCCTATTATTAGTATCAGGAATAAAGCAACATTTGATGCGGGCGGTGCTAATTTAACAAATTATTCAAATGTTTATCCCACTTTGATAAGTATTACAAATGAAGATAGTAAGGCGTGTGTAGTAAGAATGGTATTGAATGGAACACTAACTGGAGCGGGTTTTGCAGATGTTGATACTAAGTATTCAATTGTAGATACTGATACAAAGTCGAGTGTCGTTGCCAACGGAACAACAATTTTTAAACTTTATGAAATTCTCAATCAACTCAACAAATAAATCTTAGAAATTATGATATATATCTGTCTCCTAGTGATGTATTAACTTTTACACAGAAATCCGTTGGAACTGCCAATAATGGTTCAAATGTTAATGTTATCGCTAACTTCATAGAAGACCAGTGATATTTGTTTCAGACTACGTCTTCAACAAACATCGTAAACCATTAAAGTAAAAAATAAAAGCAAAAATAATTTAATGGAAAACGATGTTTTATGAAACCGGGTAGCGGGTGAATAAAATATCAAATAATTTTTTTATGGCATCCACATTTTGGCACCACTGCTGTTGAACTAACCATTCAAGGTATGGTTTATCAATCTTGGCTACATCTTCAATGTTTTTGTGTGCATATTTTCCATATTGAAGAACAACATCTTTCTTTAATATACATCCTTCTTCTGTACATGTAGCATTCGCTATTTCTTCGCCAACATTAGCCTTTATTTTGGTAATTCCAGTCTCTCTCACAACAAGATCTGTTTCCTTAAATGGTGTGCTTGGTTCCTCCATTATAATTTTTGCTAGTGTTGCCTCCAATGGAATAACTACTTTCACGTTGTCGTCGCGGGGTTTGTATTGCTCATAGAAAGAAACAATGTCAGGCTTAGTCCATTTAATTGTTGGTTTCTTAATTTCAATGTCAAGGTTCCATTTGTCAATTTCATTTAAGTAGTCCTGTTTGGTTGACAGGTCAGTCATGATATATAAAGATTTTTTAAAAATCTTTTAGCAAAAATATCAAATATATATTTTTATTTCACTTTTAATGTCAGTAAATTTCTCAAACCACGGCTGTTTCATAACCCATTCTAGATATGGTTTGTCAATGGTAGCAACATCTTGAATTTTCTTACCTTTATACTTACCGAATGGGAAAATATCCCTTGGCTTGCCTGCCCGTGCATTTTCAATCATTTGTCAGTAATTATCTTTTTAACATCGGTAATAGAAAATGTTTCTTTTTTATTTTCAATAGAGAGTTTCTCAAACTTCTCACATAATCTGGTGAGGTTGGTCATTGGTCTATATAGAGTGGTAAAAAATTTTATGGAAAAATTAATTATTTATCATCTTTATTTTTTTTTTAAATCAAAAAGGTCTAGTTTCAATCGCATTCTCTACAATTCCGATAACTTGTCTTTTCGTATATGTAAAACTAAATATCTTTTCTAAGTATTCGCTTGTTATTTTTTTCTTTTGTTTATCTCGTGTTATCTTGTTGTTTTCTAGTATAACTACTTTTCCAGATTTCTCAATTCGCTTTGCAATCCGTAATTCTTCATCAGTCTCCAACAATTCAGCCAGTTCATTTTTACCATTCTCAAATAATTCAGTGTTCGTAATACCTAGCCCACAACTTATCACACTTAACATATTCGGTAAATTCAATGCTTTTTTTGTTTCATAGTTCATACTAAATCCTTTTACTTTCATACAGGCCTTACCATTATCTAATAAGTATCCATAACATTTCGGCCCTCCTCCCACAAAGGTTTTTATTTTCGCTCCTTTCAATTCATCTGTCCAATCTCCCAGTAAATCTCCTGTCTCTACATCTGCCTCATTAATTTCTTTGTTAGTCGTATATATTACGCTGTCTGTGTCATGATACAATATCCTATTGCCTAATCTGTCCATCATATTGTAAAGTCTCATTCTCGCGTGGCATGTAGTAAATAAAGCAACCACAATATTTATTTTAATCGGGTCGCTCACCGCATCCTGTTTTAAGTCGTAACTGGCTTCTACAATTTGGTCGTTAATTATGTTAATATTTATATTATCCACTGATTTATCGTTCAATAGTTTGTATAAGGTTTCTTTATCCTTTATCATTTTGTTCTGCGTTTTATTTTGTTTTTGTCCAAACTTGCCCCATAAAGAGTTCAAGCACAACTTAGCCACTGCTCGCCGTCCTTCGTTTTTAAATATTTTGCTTTCATCCATCTTTACACCCATTTTAACTTCCATGCTGTTTATGTAATTTTGTTTTTCTGCTTCCGTATTACATCCCGCGGGATATCCGCTGGACTCTTGTTTTACTTTCAAGAATGTCTTTATGTATTCTTTGAATAAGCTACTGCTTTGTTCTTTCCAGTGCCATACTTCATATACTTTTATCAACTTATACCCTTTGTCTAAGGCCTTGTAAATTTCTGAAGTTGCCCATGTACCAGTTATTGCTCGTTCTTTATCTGTGTGCTTACATTCTCCATGTTGCTCAGTCATTCCGCACTTATCGCATAAGTAATACATCATCTTACCTCTGTCCGCCTTCGGTAAGACTGGGTGTAGTAAGCCTCTATGTGGTAGCATCTTAACCTTAGCCACTCCGAAATATTCTCTGTTTATAATTTTATTTTTCATCTCATTTCTTTCCTCCTCGTTGCTTGGTCGTATTTTGATATGGTGTCCGCTTGGATAAAGGTCGTAATACATCACGGTAGGATAAAGTGAGCATATGTCAATATATTTTGCATACTCGTTATCATGTCGTGATTTCCAATATAATTTCAGAGCATTCACTCTACCTCCAAACATTGCCTCTCGTGGGTTTAGTCCTTCTTGTTCAGTAATTCGTTCGTTTGTATCCTCTGCCAGTCTTTCACTGGTTTTCATCAGGCTCCATTCGCACTCCCAGATACTTATTACTTTCGCTTGTTCGTTAAGTTGTTTTTCTCTTCTCATTGTTTCCTTGTATAGTTCGCCCATTGTCTTATTTTTCTTCACATTCAAAGCATTGCTATTCCAACACTTATCACATCCGTGCCAATGACACCCGTAAAACTCATAAGCGGTTTTGTTTTTCTCGTCCCAACCATCTACATACACACGAGATCGCCCGAGTTGAAACATTTTTTCACCTCCGTTGAATGCGTGTTTAATATCGGTTTTGTCTAACCTGCTTCTGTATGCTAACCATTCTACACAAGCCCTAGAAGTCATCCTGTTTTGCTTTTCCGCTTTCAATATCGCAATTGAATTCTCTGGCATAAACTTAGCACGATACAAAGCCATAACACAACTCGCAATAGTTGTATATTGAAAAGGGTCAATACCAAACTCTAGAAACTGGTTTCTAAAATCTATACAACCCTTCCTCAGTATATCAACATCTGAATGACAATACTCTGCGACTTCCTTCGTCATATCAAACCTGTTATGTGCTTTCACTTGTTCGTCATACCATTCAAGAAATTCTTTTCGTTTATCTCCTCGCATCGTGTCGTAGCCGTAATGTTTCTTATGTGGCATTACCCCAACATAGTTTTTATTTTTAGCCGTATTGAAGAAGTGCGGGAAGAAACCTTTCTTAAGTTCCGTAAGTCCGAATGTCTTTGGAAAGTCTGACAATGGCATCGTAAGAAAACTTAGGCTGTCTATAAAGCGATACTTCTTAAGTGTCATCATCATAATCTTACCACCTTCATAGATTACAAATGGAGTTTGTAATTCCTACTGATTATTTTTTCTTCAAATCTTTTCTGTTGGTTTTGTAGTGTGTTTTAATCGTGCGTTTTGTTTTTTTTAATTAAAAAATAGTACCAAATATTTTTTACATTTAATTTTTAGAACTGCAATTCAAGGTACTTTATCTTCTTCATCAAAGCAGTCGTCCTCCTCATAGTCATCGCCCGGCGGCAGCTCGTGCAAGATCGACGCCGCACTAGCCAGCGGCTTGTTCTTAATTTTCTTGTACTCGTGCTCCCATGCGTAAAAGACCCGGCAGCCAGCCGGCATTTTCTGTCGGATAAAGTACATGCGCGCCATCGTCTCCCGGTACAAATGTCGGTTCCGGCGCCCACTCACGGATGAACGCCCCTCTGCGTACTTTGAATGTCCGGGCGGAAAGCCGTGGTATGCATTGCCGTGGAACTCGTAGACGCAATTGGTGGCCGCGTCGTAGCCGTCCAGCAACAGCTTCGACGTTGGCACGCGGGCCTCTGCTCCTTTTGGCATGGCGGCACCGTTCATAAAGTGTTTGTGCTGGATCTTGCAGCCCAGCGCCTTTTCGAGCCTGTCCCACAGCCTGCACGCCGCGATCGAGCAGCCCGCGGCCGGCTTAGGAATCAACCCGCGCGCGAACGCGTGCTCCGCACACAGGCGACGGGTGCGCCCTTGCTCGTCCGCAAAGGTGGCATCTATCTTTGCCCCGGCCGGGCATTCCTCACACGGGGCCCGTACCATGTGGCAACCGCGTTCCTTTGCGTGCTCCGCACAAAGGCGGCTCTTGTGTCCTTGCTCGTCCGCAAAGTTGGCCTCTTTCTTTGCGCCGGCCGGGCAGTCCTCACACGGGGCCCGTATCATGTGGCAACCGCGTTCCTTTGCGTGCCCCGCGCACAGGCGACGGGGGCGCCCTTGCTCGTCCGCGAAGGTGGCCTCTTTCTTTGCGTCGGCCGGGCAGTCCTCGCATGGTTTTAGAACATAGTAGCCGCGTTCCTTTGCGTGCCCCGCGCACAGGCGATTGGGGCGCCCTTGCTCGTCCGCAAAGCCAGCCACTATCTTTGCGCCGGCCGGGCAGTCCTCACACGGGCTTTGCACCATGTGGCAGCCGCGTTCCTTCGCGTGCTCCGCGCACAGGCGACGGGGGCGCCCTTGCTCGTCCGCAAAGTTGGCCTGTTTCTTTGCGCCGGCCGGGCAGTCCTCGCATGGATATTGCAATTCGTGGCAGCCGCGTTCCTTCGCGTGCTCCGCGCACAGGCGACGGGGGCGCCCTTGCTCGTCCGCAAAGTTGGCCTGTTTCTTTGCGCCGGCCGGGCAGTCCTCGCACGGGCTTTGCAATTCGTGACAGCCGCGTTCCTTTGCATGCTCCGCGCACAGGCGATTGGTACGCCCTTGCTCGTCCGCAAAGCCAGCCTCTTTCTTTGCACCAGCGGGGCAATCCTCGCACGGGTTTTGCACCTTGTGGCAGCCGCGTTCCTTTGCGTGCTCCGCGCACAGGCGACGGGAGCGCCCTTGCTCGTCCGCAAAGTGAGCCTGTTTCTTTGCGCCCGCGGGGCAGTCCTCACACGGGCTTTGCACCCTGTGGCAGCCGCGTTCCTTTGCGTGTCCCGCGCAAAGGCGACGGGGTCGCCCTTGCTCGTCTGCAAAGCGAGCATGTTTTTTTGCGCCCGCGGGGCAGTCTTCGCACGGGGTCCGCACATCGTGGCAGCCGCGTTCCTTTGCGTGTCCGGCGCACAGGCGATTGGTGCGCCCTTGCTCGTCCGCGAAGGTGGCCTGCTTCTTTGCACCAGCGGGGCAATCCTCGCACGGTCTTAGGGTATAGTGGCAGCCGCGTTCCTTTGCGTGCTTGGCACACAGCTTGAAGCGTTCTCCGTTGTTTTCTGTCCAATGTTCGCCACTGGCGACGGTCTTGGCGTTCTGCCAGCAACTTGCACATGCGTGCTTCCATTGTGTCCAGCCGTGTGACTGTTTGCTAGCCCGGCTGAAAAGAGCACCACAGGCACTTACTCGCAATTGGTAGTCTCGCCCGCCCTGTTGATGAGTTAGAAGCTGTTCTGGTGCTGTTGCTCTTGGCTGCTGCTGCCTTTGCGGCTTCTCTCTCTTCTCTTGTGGCTTTTCCTCCCTGACAGTATCCTGTTTTGCCTTTTTGTTGGCTACTGAAACGGAGCCGTGCCGTGCACAGAGCGTCGGCCACTCACGGTCTCTGGAAATTGTCGCCACTGTCGCGAGGTTTTCTTCCATGTAACAAAGTTCACAGGCCGGCCGATCCGCGGTCTCCTGTCCAGCACGCCACTCCTTGAAGTTCGACCAGCAATCCTTGTTCCTAGAAAAGGGAATAGACGGCACGTTTAGTTTTCGTGCAAATGAGACGGTCCGAGAACGTTCTGAAAACTTCAGCAAGTTAAAACTGAGCGACGTCGAGCAATTCGTTGCGGCAATCATACGCACGGCCGCACAACAAGTTGGGGACTATCCATTATCAACCAACCACTTAAGAATAAACTGACAATCATAACCGCGGGCATTGTGCGCGATAAATGTAAATCCGCTGTGTTTAGTGTCAAAAGCCCAATTACAGAAATCTTGAATGTTCTTATGTATAATAGGCAGTTCCTTTGCTCGTAATACTGGCTTTCAGCATGATTAACAATGTGTTCGCCTGTGTCCTGTGTCGCTTCAAAGTCAAAGAATATGTATTGCTCTGACGGCGGTAAGATTTCTTTTTGGACTATTTCACATTGGTGTTCAAGCGGTTTCACTAGTTTGCAATTTCGGCATTTCGCATATCCGCATTTGTGCTCATCCTTCTTTCTGTAATTAAGACCGCACGATTTACATTTCGCTTTAACATCGCAGTTTGTCGTCCTGTGATTATTAAAGCATTCAGTGTTTGGAAACTTTCTATTACACTTCTCACATTCTTTCCACAGGCTCTTGTCTTTTATTCCCTTACACCCCTTGGTTTCACAGATACTACATTTGGCTTCACAGGCATGTCTTTCCTTATACCCTCTTAGACATAACTCACAGAAATTCTTTTTTCCTAGCATAGACTTCATGTTAGTTATGGCATCGTAATGTCCTTCAGTCTTTAGAATGTAAAGGTTAGTCAGCCGTTCGCCGTTCGCATCAAGTAGTTCTGTTTTATAAATGATTTGTCAGGGAATTCAACAATAACCAGATTGTATTTAATGTGATTAGCAAATGTATTAATTTCTGGTATCCCGCACACATCCTTAATGACCTTTGCTTCATCGTGTAAAGCCTCTGCCATTTCCTGCTGTATCTTTCTTTTACCCATTAGTATTGTCTTGAATTTTGGATGTTTTTCAATTTTTGCTTTGACTACAACGATTGCTCGTGCTAAGCATAAGTTATCGCTGTTTGTAATACAGATTACTCCTTTCTTTCTGTATATATCCAATTTGTTCAAAACCTGTAGCCTTGTCCCGCCCGTTGGCATTTTAACAGATTTCAACACAAATTTTAATTTATCAAAGTTTATTCCGTTCTCATCCATGTAAAGACTTTCGTTGCTTTGAAATATTGCTGACAATCTTTCTAAAAATTTTCAACCGAGATTTGATTAACTTTGTGTAAGCCTGTTGATACTTTTCCATAGTAATCAACAAACTCAATACCTAGGCTAACCTTATCTTGTTGTGCTTGTCGTTTTACAAAGTCGTTCAACACAATCTCAATAAATCTTATCACATCGCGCATCGTGAATGATCGGAAGTTGCCGTTAATCCTTACCGCATATCGGCTTTCATTTATTCCTAGTTCGTGTTCCTTGCTGTCGTCCCTTATGACATCATAATTACCATACCTCAACAAGTCTCTGTAATTTTCTTTCAGTTCTTTTTTCTCTTCAATCGTAGGTAAAGGTGGTGCTATTGGTATAGCATGGTGTTCGAAATACACCGCACCTCTTACTTGGTTTAAGTGGTTTTGGGCTGTCGGTGTATCAATTTTATACCCCCTTACCTTCGGTTTGATATATAGCACATCCCGACCCCTGACAGACTTGATTTCATAATTTATCTTATATTCCCTTAATCTATCCAACCTGTACACCTTGCCGTTATACGTGTGTGTCTCCATGTTTGATAATATTATATCAAGGAAAATGTAATTTTATAAAATTAAATATTTGTCTGCCTCAATCGGTCGTCCCCTCGTGGCCTCGTGTGTGTCCCCTATATAAGGACCCCTCCTTGTCTTTAAATGGAAATTCAGTGGTTTCCTCAGAGAAACCTTTTTGATTACCAAAAATATGTTTCTGAGACTTCATATGTCGCGTTTTGTTTCCATTATGTATTTCAGCACCACATCCACACTTAAAATCTTTATGCTTCCAAATTTTCTTCTTTTCTTTTTTGATTATTCTTGTTTCTTTATCGTAGTTATTTTTCCATTCCTCATATTTAGGTATTATATTTTCCTCGTGATATTTCTTTGCTTCTTCCAATGCTTGCTCTTTTGATTTTTTCTTTCCGATACAGAAACTCTTACACATAACCTTTCCTTCTTCTCTCCATTGAACTTTTACCATTGGTCTCTTTTCGTTATTCTTTACCATAACACAACCTCGGGACATTCTAAATCTCTGAGTGTCTTCGTTTGTCATCCTATATGTGTCTTTATTTTATTTATTTAAATAATAATTATTTAAAGGTAGCAGTTTTTCTTTCTTTTGTCTGTCTGTATTAGTTATAAATAGGAAGACGAAATAATGAATAACGGCTCTTAGTGTGGTTTCTGTAGAGAAACTGCACTGAAGATCTGTGCCCAAGTGGCCCCCTATACTACTGATAGAGGGGGAGGAACTTGAAGGGAACTTGAAAGGGGTGTAAGACTCGAGGCAAGATTGGTGGGAAGGACTTGGGGAATAGGGAATATTCATGGGAGACACGAGGAGGATCACGGGACCTTTTGCCCCTAGTTTAGGTGCACGATGAGGAAAAGAAGTCTGACAAAGCAGAAAAAGGAGAGGAGGAACAGAGGCAACAGGACCGCTGGCGTGAGGCATGGGAAGAAGAGAACGAAGAGTGAGAAAAGGGGATGTGGGCTAAGGGGAAATAAGAATAGGAAAGGACATATATAAACACGTGTATGAGGCGGCCAAGGAATACGAGGCATTTCGGGAAAAATTAATAGAGTGGATGGCGAAGAAGGATGTTTGTCCACATGAAATTGCAAGGGTTCGACGGTCGATGGAGCAAGCGGAAGCCTCGAAGATAGCGATGCTGAAGCTGGCCACGATGAGACGAGAACGATATGTGGAGAATCAGTAGATGAGGGAAATTCGGGAATCCATCAAGAAGGAAAAACTAAAGATGTTGAAAGTGGCTACCAGGAGACGGGAACAGTATGCAGAGGCACAACGAATGAGGGAGGCCGGAGAGGCAGTCGAGAAGGAAAAACGGGAAAGGGAAGAGGGGGAACGTATAACAGAGGAGAAGCCTAACGAGAAGGCTAGGAAAGGGGAATAGGGGATAAGGGGGAAGACTATTGCTGCTCCCTACTTTAGGTGTGTGAAACGATTATGGCTGCGTTTGAGCAGGGAGATGGAGGGGGAAAAGCGGAGAGGGTTGAGGCAGCAGGTGAAAGACCTGTCAGGGAGGCGAAGAATAAAATTATGTCGGACGACGACATAGACGACAATACGTTATGGGACGCAGGGGAATGCAGAATTGACAAAAACGTCTACGACATCAGAGATCGGTTGAAGGGTTTAGCTGCGACGGCGGCAGAATTCGCCACTCGGAAACCAGGATCGAAGCAGGCGGTGGTTTGGACAAGGATGCACAAGGAACAGGTGGAGGTATGGAAGGGATTCGAGACACTATGTTTGTTACGGGGAAGGAAGGTGGCGGAAGTGTGGAAGAGAAGGCTGGAGGAGGGGAAAGAAGAGAAAGAAAAGAAGAATCTTGGGAAGAGGCTTTGGAGAACGAAGAGGGTTTCCCGGATTCGGAACTATTTGGGGACGAGGATTCGGAAATAAGGATTTCGATATATATATATATATATATATATATATATATATATATACAAAAGGTGCAACAAAAATGGGAAATTTATGAGAAGAAGAGGAAGGAGGTTGAGGCATTGGAAGCCGGGGGGGAATGAGAGGGGGAGAGGCTCATAGAGCTGAGGGCGAAGGTGGAAAGTGAGAGGGACTTTTTCGAGACTTTCGAGGATTTAGCGAGGCAACGGCGTAAGAAATTCCTGACAACTCAATACCATCAAGACTATAAGCTAGCAAGATATATGGACTCTTAGAAAGTATGGGGTTCGAGCTGGATGAGGAGGAGGCAAGCAAGAAGGCTCGGAAGAGACCGAGAAGGGTGTAGCAAGTTGAAGGATGGTATATATCTAGTATATGGTTGCACCTACTTTACTAGCTTTAGCTAGTTCTATAGGTCTAGTAGGTATATACAACGGGGGAAAAGAAGAGAAGGGGACGACAATTGGGGCTGAAGAGGACAGTGGGGAGGAAAGCGAGGAGACACAGGAAAGAGAGAGATACAATTGGAGGTATAAGGTTGAATAGTGGGTTGATCGGTGTGAAAAGGAACATGCTTCTATATGTAAGCTACGTACGTACATACATACATACATACATACATACAACATACATACATGCATACATACATACATTTACACAAACAACAGTTGAACTATAACATAGAAACAATAAAATTCAAACTAGTACATGCATACATACATACATACATGCATGCATGCATACAGTACATACATCATGACATGACATAAATGCATACATAAATGCATACATACATACATGCATACATACATGCATACATACATGCATGCATGCATGCATGTCAATAAAACGTACGCCCGTACATACATACATACATACATACATAGACATACAACGACATACAGACATACAGACATACAGACATACAGACATACAGACATACAGACATACAGACATACAGACATACAGACAGACATACATACATACATACACACAGAGAGAGAGCGAGAGAGAGAGAGAGAGAGAGAGGGAGAGAGAGAGAGAGAGATCTAGAGAGAGAGAGAGAGAGAGAGAGTGAGAGAGAGAGAAGAGAGAGAGAGAGAAAGAGAGAGAAAGAGAGAGAGAGACAGAGATGTCTATGTGAATCTCGGCATATTAAACATACATACAGACAGACAGACAGACAGATCTAGACAGACAGACAGACACACACACACACATGCACACACACAAACACTCACACACACAGCCAGCCAGATAGACAGACAAGAAAGACAAGACAGACAAGACAGACAAGACAGACAAGACAGACAAGACAGACAAGACAGACAAGACAGACAAGACAGACAAGACAGACAAGACAGACAAGACAGACAAGACAGACAAGACAGACAGGCAGGCAGGCAGACCTAACGAAGGAGGCTCCGAAATTACAAAAAGATAAAGTGCAGTGCAGACACATAGGCTCACCTCTTTTCGTTGCACCTTTTGGAAGTTCAAGGGATGCTTCACAAACTGACTTCGCTTGCTAACTTCAATACCACAAGCCAACAAGCATTGGAAATGCGTAGACTCGACAAAGAGGTCTAGTTCTCACCAATAGTTTTTACTACTGAACGACGAAGAACGTACGCTTGCTTTTCGTATATGTTTGTACATTTTCTTGACACATGTATGTATGTATGTATGTATGCATGTATGTATGTATGTATGTATGCATGTATGTATGTATGTATGTGTGTGATATCATGATGTATGTAGTGTGTGCATGTATGTATGTATGTATGTATGTATGTATTTATGTATGCATTTATGTATGTATGCATGTAATAGTTTGAATGTTATTGTTTTATGTTATAGTTCAACCGTTAGATGTGTAAATGTATGTGTGTATGTATATCTGTATGCATGTCTGTTTTGTTTTAAAAGTAAATGATGATGATGATTATTATTATTATTATTATTATTATTATTATTATTATTATTATTATTATCATTATATTATTATTACTATTATTATTATTATTATTATTATTATTATTATTATTATTATTATTATTATTATTATTATTTTGGACACCGTGATAGCCCAGTGGTCAAGTTCTACCATCTGGGCCCTGTCGCCAGTTCGATTCCCGTCGGTGCCACCAGTATTTTCATTGAACATACCGATCCGTCTGGACCAGTATTTTCATTGAACATACCGGCCCGTCTGGAAGTGTTGGAACTGCCCTTGCGGGGGTGTCATTAGAGCTTATCGTCAATTCTTCGTACTCCCCTCACGGGTGAGACGATGGAGGCGCATGTGCAGAAATGCATCAGCCATTGACAGAGAAGCACTATTATTATTATTATTATTATTATTATTGACACCGTGATAGCCCAGTGGTCAAGTTCTACCATCTGGGCCCTGTCGCCAGTTCGATTCCCGTCGGTGCCACCAGTATTTTCATTGACATACCGGTCCGTCTGGAAGTGTTGGAACTGCCCTTGCGGGGGTGTCATTAGAGCCTATCGTCAATTCTTCGTACTCCCCTCACGGGTGAGACGATGGAGGCGCATGTGCAGAAATGCATCAGCCATTGACAGAGAAGCACTATTATTATTATTATTATTATTATTATTATTATTATGATTATTATTATTATCATCATTATTATTGGACACCGTGATAGCCCAGTAGTCAAGTTCTACCATCTGGGCCCTGTCACCAGTTCGATTCCCGTCGGTGCCACCAGTATTTTCATTGAACATACCGGTCCGTCTGGAAGTGTTGGAACTGCCTTTGCGGGGGTGTCATTAGAGCCTATCGTCAATTCTTCGTACTCCCCTCACGGGTGAGACGATGGAGGCGCATGTGCAGAAATGCATCAGCCATTGACAGAGAAGCACTATTATTATTATTATTATTATTATTATTATTATTATTATTATTATTATTATTATTATTACTATTACTATTTAGGGAGTACATAGGCCATCGGTCCCTTTCCATGGACTGATTGGTATAAAGCTCCTAGAGTAATGTTCTATGCCGTCACTTCCTTTATTCCACCGATTGGTGTGGAGACTTTCCTTATGGAATGGAGGACTGGATGCACATGGCCTTTTGGCTCAGCAATTGGCAGGAGATACATACATTATTATTACTATTTATTATTATTATTATTATTAATATTATTATTATCATTATTATTATTATTATTAAGTAAGCAAGGTTTAATGAGAACAGGAAGATAATGAAAACTAGTTTTTTTTCCCTTTTCCTTATTTCCCACGATTTGCCATTAACTTTCAATTTTAATTATGTTTTTTTCCTAGTTCCTGAAGATAGTTTCACAACTCTTAAATACCGTCCGCATTTTATTAAAAAGATTTTTAGATTTTTAATAAACAGACATCACTGTCAATGACTCAAAATATGATTCTTTGACTCGAAATGCCCGGCACGGTCTCGAAATGTAAAATAACTTTATTTGAGTCAGACTTCCTTGGTTGACGAAATCAGAAGCTCCTTTTTTCTGACATTAGTCGATATCTCATCTATCTATCTATCTATCTATCTATCTATCTATCTATCTATCTATCTATCTATCTATCTATCCCTGGAGACGGTCTCTGCACTGGCAACTCAGCCTAGGGTTCAGATCTAACT
>WBZZ01006786.1:0-2500 GCA_019918135.1 Paulinella micropora | reverse complement strand
TGTGTGTATGTATGTAATACTATGTATGTATGCATGTATGTATGCATGTATGCATATGTATGTATGTATGTATGTATGTGTGTGTTTGTATATATATAAAAAATAATAGTATGTATGTATGTACATTGTATGTATATGTATGTATGTATGTATCTAGTGTATCTAGTGTATGTATGTAAGTATGTATGTATGCATGTATGTATGTATGCATGTATGTATGTATGTATGTATGTATGTATATGTATGTATGTATGTACGTACATCAATCCATCTTACTTTACCGATAGGCCTGAAAGAACAGGCTGCCAATTTGCCCAGAGCGGGATAATCAATTGCCATTTTGTCCCTTGCGGATTGGCATTATTGGCATTAGTGTTTCGGTCGGTCCGGTCTGGGGTATAGTGGCATCCGTGGTGGGTAAAGTGGTAATGGTCACCCGGTCGGTCAGGTCCGGGGTACAGTGGCATCCGTGATTGGTAAAGTGGTAATAGTCACCCGTCCGGTCCGGTCAGGGGTACAGTGGCATCCGTGGTGGGTAAAGTGGTAATGTTCACCCGTCCGGTCCGGTCCGGGGTACAGTGGCATCCGCGGTGGGTAAAGTGATAATGGTCACTTGTCCGGTCCGCACACACACACACAATGGTGACACGTGTCCACCGTAACCAGTGTCTGATTTTTTACCACAGAAAGAATTCCTCATAACTCTGGCTGACGTGTCCAAGGTAAGTCCCTGTGGGTGTGTGTGTCCCCTGTGTGTGTCTGAGGGGCTGTGTGTGTGTATGGTGTTTCGGGGGGTAGACAGTGTGCCTGAATCGAATGGTGAAGACGAGAGAACACCAACTCCATATTTGAAAAAGTTAGGAGTGTCAGTGGGTCCGGGTAGGGGGATGGTGGGAGGAGGGGAGGGGGGTATGTGGTGGATGTGTCTGGGGGGGGGGGGGGGGGGGCTGTGTGTGTATGGTGTTTCGGGTGGTAGAATGAGAGCCTGAATCGAATGGTGAAGACGAGATAACACCAACTCCATGTTTGAAAAAGTTAGGTGTGTCGGCGGGTCCGGGTAGGGGGGGGGGCAGGGAGGGCGGGGCAGAGTATGGTGTGGGTGTGTCAGGTGGTGTCTTCGTGTGTGTGTATAGTGTTTCTGGGGGTAGAACGAGTGTCTGAATCGAATGGTGAAGACGAGAGAACAGCAACTCAGTGTTTGCAAAAGTTGGGTGTGGATGTGTGTGCAGTCGCCATGACGGTACTGGCGGTTCCAGACCTACCAACCACCGCGCCGGTGTCGGCTGCCAAGGACACCAGCCTGCCTACAGACGTGGACACCAGGCGTCCGGCGAGCAGGAGCGACAGGCCTGAGAAGAAGGCCAGGAAGGCCGGCGAGGCAGGTGCGGAAGAAGGTACCCCCCGGCCGTTCCAGCCCATGGGCCGTGTGCTCGGCGTCGAGGAAGTCTCGTGGCTCGACAAGGACCAAGAGCAGTCGGCTGGCTGGGACACGTCTATGCTACTAGACAGTGTACAGTACCTGCGTGTGAGCTTTCGCAACCAGGTCACCTGCAAACTCAGGAAAGTCTACGAGCCCCTGGAAGCGGTACTGGCCTGGAACGAGCACGACCCGGTAGAGCACGCACAGTGGGTGAGAACGATCAACGAGGAAGTAGTTGCAAAGCGAGGCTCGTGGAAGTGTCTTGGCGATTGTTCGGCCTTGCCTGTGGCTGTAGTGACGCCCGGTTTGGCTGGGGTCGCTGCAGTTGCTAGCAAGGTCCAACAACGCTTCAAGCACCTCCAGAGGTACGCGTGCGCAGCTTTTGCCCTGTTCAACGTGCTGGACGCGCCGCGCCAATACAACAAGAAGATGCGCACGTTCAAGAAGAGCATCAAGTCTCTCGCCGTCTTCTTCGAGTTTGTCGACTGGTTGCAGAACCCCGATCTCGTGGTCTGCCGCCAGCCCGTCGTCGCCAGGAGCCTCAACAAGCTGCTCGAACCCACGCAAGGGCTGGCACTAGTTACCAAGGGCACCCACTGCTTCGGGGTCGACTTTGGGCGACGTCTGCTGTTCGACGGCCGTTCTGACCACGCCCACGTGCTGTGTGAGCCAACGCTGCTGTACCACGGCTTCAAGCAAGGTTCGCCCTTCGAACTCATCTCTGTCTCTCATCCCGGCTTCAAGAAGCCAGTTTAAGACTTAATCATTAAAAGGGTTCCGGGGTCCGGTCGGGTCTGTCGGTCGACACCGTGGAAGTGTCGGCCGACACCACGCCAAGGGCCGGTCGGTCCGCTTGAGAACCCGAGCCGGGGGTAAACCCTCCCCCATATAAGGGGGGGAGGTACCTATGTACCTAGCCGTTGGCCAAATTCAAAAAGTGCAGTCTCAGGCCCGTTTAAAAAATCTCATGGCCTGACAGGACCAAATGCGATTTTGTCCCGGGTGGGCACCAGTACACCCTGAGAACCGGAGCCGGGGGTAAACCCTCCCACCCAACCGGGGGGGATGTACCTATGTACC
>WBZZ01006785.1:42500-71517 GCA_019918135.1 Paulinella micropora | reverse complement strand
GTGCTTAAATCATTTGTTTTCTTACCAAAATTAAGATAATATTTTTTACCCTTCTGGATAATATATGGCTCCGCTCTTATTTCTATAAACTCGTGGTGGACGGACTTTCGCCCTTTTCACATTCTTAGTCTTAGCCGAACCCATTATATTATCAAAAAAATATTTCAAGAAACAAAAATATCTTCAACGGAACTTTACAGCACCTCCTCGTTGCTTACCATACCCAAGTTTTGCGGCAGTAGCACTAACACTACCAGCGTAAGGCACCCCAACAGCTACTCAACGCCCCGCAGTCCTAGAGATTACCTTATTATCGCGAAGGAATTTATTAAGCAGCCAAGGCAGTTTTTCCGACCTTTGCCCAGTTAATCTTTCCTCCCTTTTGACCACATCCCTTCTTCTTAGTTTCTTTTTTCCTCCTTCTGTGGCATTGATGGATTGTATCCGATGTTATATCCTGATGGTTGTGAAATTATCACTGGCGATACTGGCATATATTAGAAAGATTTTAAAAAATTTTTCAGCAAAAATAAAAAAAATAATTATTGATATTTTATTTCAGGCGTAAGCAAAATTTTTTCTTAACTCATCATCAACACTTGAAACATATAAAAAGTTAAATCGTTCCTTTGTTGCTTCGTGATACTTTTGAAGAAAGTAATCAAAGTCAAAAGATAAGTCTAAGTGCTTATACACAAGTTCCATTTTGTCCTGAGACTGGCCCGGAAAGATTAATAAATAATCTAACTGCTTAATGGCTTCTGGCCGTAAGTCGTTCAAATACTGGCTTGACATAATCACCTTACTTTTATAGTGCCTGTTCTTTTTTTAACAAATCACTTACGGACTTGTCTCTTAATCCACTTCCTAAATCGTCCAAAACAAAAACAACCTCTGGCGTAATATACTTACTTGGTCGTTCTTTCGCCTCCGCGGCGCTCTGTTTCTTTTCCTTTCCAAAGTATAAAAATTGTGGTTTCTCTATTTCCTCTTTGTCCTGATTTACTTCTCCTTCATGTTGCTCGTCCTGTCTGTTCAGTTTGTCAAGTTCATAATCAATGACATTCACCCCGTCTGATTTAAGAAAAGTATATACCGCCATTGGATTTCCCCTGTTCTTAAAGTGCTTAACCATTGCTTTATAAATGTAGTCCTTGTGTATTGTTGAAGCAATAATGACAATACGGGTTTTTCTGTCGGTTGTCCGTTTCAGTATTTCAAAGAGTGCTGTTGTTTTTCCGCTCTTCTTTCTAGCAAGTAGAAATATGTTGGCATACGGCTCATTAAACAATTTATAACCTTTTGCTTTTTTGTTTCCATCACCCTCTTGTTTTACTGGCTTCACCTTGACATTGTTAATCTTTTGCATTGATATTTTAGAATTGCGTTTCGTGCTCCGCACTCTCTCTTATTCTAAAACATCGTTTTTTTCATTTACAAGAAATTAAATGGTTTTACGATGTTTGTTGAAGACGTAGTCTGAAACAAATATCAGCCTAGAAACTCTAAACACACAACAATTCGCCCCGCTAAATTTCCTGTGTCAATATTTCCGCTGTCAGTTTCAAGGATTTTAAATGTATATTGTCCGTCCGTCCATCCGACGACACCCAAATTATAACCGAGATTTGAAATGTTTGCTGTAGTGCTGTCAGCAAATGTTCCAATAATTCCAATTCTATCCATGTAAAGAATTCTGGTTTTGGTTTCCGTCTGGTCGTTCATATAGTGGATAAATTTTACATTCATTTTGGTGGGTGTGAATGACATTTGGATATTTTTATTAAATGTTTTGCTTCCTCCCGCAAAATCATTGCTCAGAAAAATAATCTTTTGGTATTTGTGCTCCGACATTGTTTATATACAAAGATTTTTAAAAAATCTTTGAGCAAAAATATACAAATGTTATTAATATTATTATTTATGTGGTCTGTGTTAGGTCGGACTGCCTGCGACTTTTACTCACGAGTCAGTGAGAAAAAAAAATGAGAGTTGTGCTTATTGTATAAAGCAAGGAATAGAAAGTAAATTTAAATGCGTGTATAAGCCGATGAGTGATTGGTGTGTGAGTTTTGATGAAGCCATTCCGCTAATCTATGCGGGTGATAGTTCTTGGTATAAAATACACTTGTATGAGTGTTATTCTATTTAAACATAACCATAATAAACCATATAAAACCATAATGCCTGACTACAAACAAGGAAAAATTTATGCTATTAGATCACATCAGACTAATCTGATATACATTGGTTCAACAACTCAGTCATTATCGCAAAGACTTGTAGATCATAGAAAAAACTATAGACAATATGAAGAAGGTAAATTTAATAACATAAGCAGTTTTAAAATATTAAGATATGACGATGCTTATATTGAATTACTTGAAGACTACCCATGCAATACTAGTGTGCAATTGAAAAAGCGAGAAGGAGAATTAATAAGACAAACAGAAAAATGTGTTAATAGGTGTATTGCTGGTAGAACAAAAAACCAATATCGTGAAGAAAAAAAAGATTATTTCAAACATATAAACAAAATCTGGAGGAATGAAAATAAAGAATACATAGCAGAAAAACAAAAGGAGTATTACGAAAAAAATAAAGAAATTCTTCTTGAAAAAAATAGGCTGTATCAGTCAACAATATTTAAATGCAAGTGTGGAAGAAGTATCAGAAATGATAACATAACAAAACATCTAAAATCTCAAATTCATTATGATAATATGATAGGATTATCATCCTTTGGACTTTAATTTACTTTTTGGCAGAGGAAGGAGAAGGTAAAACAATGCCAATTAATAAACTAATCAAGCCGACATAAGTATTAGCAACCTCACAAGGTAAGTTCTTTTCAGATAGCCTTACGATACAAAGGGTTATAATGGATATAATGATACCCATTTGAAATAAGTATTTAATAAGTCGGCTGTCTGTCGGTCTGTTTGTTATACAACAACAATTCCAGTTATCTTCCAATTCGTGCTCTACTTTTTTTTCTTCATTCTTCAATGAAATGTCTAAAACACGATTTTTCAACTCTGGTGTTAGTTCGCCGTCTATTTCAATGACTGGCGGTGGGGGGTGTAATCTAGGAGGCATTGTTTTCTGCTAATTGTTTTTTTAAGTCGGCTATATCATTAGTTATATTATTTATTTTTTCCGATAATTGTTGAACGGCCTTAATTAACGGGGCGATAAACTCGGAATAACCTATACCATAACCGACATCACCACTATCAACACATTTAACATCTTCTGGATTAACACTCACACCTTTCAATTCGTATTCCGCTCTTTGCTTTGGACAGGGAACCATAATTGTTTCTTTTATAAAACCGCCAAAATCTAGCATATCCATTTCTGTTAGTATTTCTTCTAATTCCTGTGCTATTAAGCCAGTCCTACATTTCTTTTTGTCATCAATCATACGATAGCAAACTGGATTTAACTTATTAATAAAATCTAAGCCTAAACATTCCTTTATATCTTCTTTTTTTCTCTTGTCTGAATATTGAATTGGATTAGACAATACCCATAATTGTCCATCGCTTGCTCTTAATGACATTAAAGCAGTATTTGAATTATTCTCCCATATGAAACCACTCGTTGAAGAACCATTTACTCTAAATCTAATAGAATAAGAAGTTAATCCTCCACCTCCTCCTGCTGGTGCTGTTCCTCCACTTAATGATTTATTTGCCCCAGACTGGCTCATATAAATCCCCCAGTTTGAATCTCCAATGTCCCATACAAATATTCCTCTCGCATTCGTCCCGTCTGTTTGTCCTTGAATTGCTATTTTAGCCCCATTAGTTGATGCTGATGCCGTTGTTAGTGTGCCTGTGTATGTAATTCCCGCATTTGCCGTAATCAATCCTTTTGTCCATAAAGTCCCGTTTGCCCCGTTTAATGACATTAACAATTGCTCTGCTGAATTCTCCCACACAAAACCCATCGTAGCATCATTAGCCACTCTAAAACGAAAACTATACGAACTAAAATCATTTCCTGAAACGGCTAAACCATTTGCCAAACTTCTAGTGTTTAGAGCCCCACCAGATGCTGCATAAATTCCCCAACTCGTATTTGTCGTATCCCATAGAAATATTCCTTTTGCATTTGTTCCGTCTGTTATTCCCTGAACTCCTATTTTCGCTCCACTTGTATTTGTTGCTGATGTTAGTGTGCCAGTATATGTAATCCCCGCATTTGCCGTTATTAATCCGCTTGCGGTTGCCGTTGTTGTTGATATACCCGCGGTTGAAGTAATTGTCGTTCCAGTTATTGTTCCTCCATTTGTTATGTTGTTTGAATTCATATCCAAAGCACCATAAAACCGCATACCGCCAGCATTGTTAAAACGGACAATGTCAGACGAAGCACTTTTATTATCCAAAAGTTTTGAAATATAAAGTCCCGCCCCTTTTACATCAGATGCTACATTCGTGAATACATAACCTCGTTGGTTAGCGGTTCCACTTGTAGCAGTATTTAGAGTAAATAAGAAATACTGATAATCTCCTGATGTCTGTGAAAAGAATATGTCTCCTCCATTTTGGTTTAATATCCTCGCCCCATTATATGTTATATTTCCGCCATTAGTGATAGTTTGATTATTAAAATCGGCATTGTTCGTTAAAGTTAGATATTTTATCACAGTGCTAGCCCCATTAAATGTTTTGCTTCCTGTTATGGTTTGGTCTGTTGATAGTTTTACATTTTGCCCGTCCAATGTGTCCGCATACCCTTTTGTCGCTCCGTCCGTTGATAATGTCGGAGTTCCAAGGTTGGCTATTTTGCTACTATTACAATCTAGCCCCGAAGCATTTACCCAACCGACTATCGTCCCGTCAATAATAAAACTTATTTTTTTGGCAGAAATTTCAAAGTTGTAATATGTCGCAGTTTTCATATCCAAACTAGCAATTGACCCAATATTACTTGTAGAATTGAAAACGATAAATGTGCCCTTTGTTGTTGAATTGATTGAATTTCCCGTTATTTCAACACCACTGCTATATGTCTTAATTCCTGCTATGGTTTGGTTAGCTGTTAGTTTCACATTTTGCCCGTCTAATGTATCCACATACGTTTTATTAGCCCCGTCCGTTGTTGCTGTTGGTGTGGCTAAGTTTGTAATTTTTCTGTTGTTCAAAGATAGTGTAGTGCCAGTTGCTGTCGCTATTACATTATCCCCAGCATATAAATCAACATATGACCCTGTTATTTGTATTGGATAATAGCCCGCGGTTGCTATTTTTTGTGCCACAATCTCTCCTATATTTGTCGCCGTATCAAAGGCAATACCGATACCATCAAAAGCGGCTGGACCAGTAGCACCCCGCACTTCTATTGTTGAAGTAAATTTTTTATTCCCTGCTATGGTTTGGTCTCCTGTCAGTTTTACGACCGAAGTATCAAGAGTAGAAACATCAACACCATCAACAAGATTAACATTTGTTATACTTTGGCTTTTCATATCAATCCCCGCACTAGCATTTATTATGTTGCTGAATGTTTTGGTTCCTGCTATAGTTTGGTCTCCTGTTAGTTTCACGGCCGAAGTATCAATAGCCGAAACATCAATACCATCAACCAAATTTACATTTGTTATTGAAAATCCTCCCATATTTAAACTGCCCGTCATAGCCGTTGTTCCGTCCTTTGCTAGTTTCGTATCGGTATATGCTTTCGTTGAAGCATCGCCATCATAGAATGGTGCGGGTAGTCCGCTGATTGCTGTCGTGCTGTTAAAATTTAAAACATTATTTGTCAATGTCATTCCGCCCCCTGTTGTTGGAGCAAAAAGTATGGACGAGCCTACAAAAGATAATGGATAGCCCGTCGCCCCACCCGCTTCCGACGAATAGATAGAGCCCATATTATTGTTGTAGTTGAAGAATAACTTACCTGTGTTTAATGGATTTGAATCTTTTACGGCCACATAAGTAGTAAATGTTTTATTCCCTGTTATTGTTTGGTCGCCTGTTAGTTTTACCACAGAACTATCAAGAGCCGAAACATCAATACCATCAACATTACCGACATTTGTTATGTTAAACCCACCCATATTTAAATCCCCTATCATCATGGCTAAACCATCTAATCTTATAAATGGAGAGTTTGTGTTTCTCCATTGTCCTGTTGAATAAATGAGTAGTTGGTTATTGGTAGGTGTTGTTATGACTACATCGCTGTGTGTATCTATTGAACCATCTGCGGACACTTTATCATTATTATCCTCGTGCTCTGATATCCAAGTATCAACATCTTTGGTATTTAGTAAATTGACACCTGTTATATTTAGATTACCCCCCATACTAATGTTGCCGAATTCATCCACATTTATTGGAAAGGTTTTATTTACCCAGTTTATTGAGTTATATGTTAGATAACTATTCATCGCTATTGGTGCGGTTATGACGACATCGGTAAGTGTATCAATTGAGCCGATTGTTGTATTTCTCCATTTACCATCTACATCATTATATGTTAAGTATTGCCCGACCACTGGTGCGGATATGTTTGTGTCTATGAGATTGTATAAACTGGTTTGGTGCGGATTGGAAGTATTACTTCTATGTTGAGTTGAGGCTTTGACTTCGTCGTTGTCCCTTACTCGTTGCTCTGTGTAGTATAAATTTTTTCCTTCTTTGACATCTGTTGTTGATTTGGTAGATAATCTTGTATCGAATCGTAAATCAGTATAGTAGAGGTTCAAAGGGTTTTCATCTTCTGGCACTCTGTCTGTATTCAGACCGACTATGTTTGTGTTGGTAAGGTCTAAGTTAAGTATGTTTAGACTATCAACAGCCAACTCATTCAAGCCAAGTAATGATTTATACTGGCTCATTGTATATTATAACAAATAAATATTTAATTTTAAAAATACTAAAATATATTAATCTTAGTATAAATGCCGTCTCCCGAAGCAAGTCGTAAGAACTGGGGTAGTGCTGTGGAAGGAATAAAAGCAAAAGCGAAACAACGAAAGATGGAACATGCTAAAAAGGTTTTGGAACAATACCGAAATGCAATTAAAAACGAAGACGAAGATATGGAACAAAAAATAGCAGAGATAGAAAATAAAAATGTGGCGAGCGATATTATTAATGAGAAAGACCAAGATGACACACCCGAGCAGAGTGATAGTGAAGATGAGGTTGATTTTACTGATATCATTGCGGAAAAGATGGCGAAAATGAAAATCAAAAGAGCAAAAGCGGAAACTAAGAGAGAAAAGAAGAAGAGTAAGAAACCAGAGCCTGAGCCAGAGAGTGAAGAAAGCGAAAGCGAGAGTAGTGAAGAAGAAATCAAGCCTAAGAAAGGGAAAGGAAAGAAATCAAACATATCTGTTAATGTTTATAATCAATCTGAAAAGACAAATAAGAAAGAAAAAAGTGATGATGTCACACGGATGTTTTTGAAGTTTTGATATTTGTTTCAGACTACGTCTTCAACAAACATCGCCTGCGATTAAATAAAAAAAGAAAAACGATGTTTGAAAACGACGAAGTCGTCTTTCAAATATCATTACCAAAGATAATGATAAGAATAATAATTAGCATACTCTGGATTATTATAAGTTAATTTACCTTTTGAATTTTTTATAGCCTTTGCTCTCATTCTGTATTTTTTTTCTTCTTTCTTTATCCAGATGGTCTAAATGTGAATATAACCCTATGAGGTCTTTATAATGTTCGTATCTGGTATCACCGAAATTAATAGCCTTACCTTTTGGACTAATGACTTTATATTTTTTGTTTTTTACATTGGACTTTGAAAACATCATTTATATAATATGTCTGATTTAGACCATAAACATACAATTATTAATACCCAAAATCGTAATAGCCAATTAGAAGAAACACCAACGGGGGAAGTAGTTAAAACAAAAGAAGATGAAGCACTTGAAATACACCACCAGAAAAAGAACCCGAAAATATGGAATACTATATGGGTTGATAATCCATTAGACCAAGTCTTTCTTGACTTAGCAGATATGAGTAAATTAAAAGATAAGAAAGGAAATAAAGGATATGCTTGGATGCTTGTTTGGATTGATTGTCATTCAAGATTTTTAATAATCATTCCATTAAAAAATAAAACAGCAAAAGAAGTTTATTATGCTTTGAAATCTATACCTTATAAACCAAAATCAATTACAACCGACAGCGGAGGAGAATATAAAGGTGCTACTCGTGAATATTTTATTCAGAATGGTATTAAGCACGATGTCGTTGAAGTAGGCGACCATAGAGCCTTAGCGGTTGTTGATAGAGTGATAAGGAGTATTAGAAGATGGTTAGATTTATTATTTGAAACTAATAGAAATTTTGATTGGGTAAGTTATATTCAAGACTTAGTCAATGCTTATAATCATAAACTTCATAGAGGAATTCAGGCCAGACCGGTGGAAGTCTTTGCTAGAAGAGACAAAAATAAACAGACTATAACCCGTGATAATTTAATTAATGAATTCAATATCGGAGATACCGTAAGAAAGGAAAACAAAAGGAATGTTTTCAGTAAAGGAGGAAAGACTTTCAGCAAAATTATTTATAAAGTCAAAGCCCGTTCCGGATTTAAGTTAATATTAAATAATGATGAATTAGTGAGCCCGAGGGATTTATTGAAAACAGAATTTATTAAACCTATTGACGAAGAGAAAGACATAAAACAACAAACAAAAGAAATTATAAAAGAAAAGAAAACAAAAGAACTACTCAAAAGAGAAGAAATAGAACCAGAAAACATTAGAACAAGTAAGAGAGAAAGAAAGACTAAAGTAATAATGGACCTTTGATTAGAATGATCATAAACCTTCCTTGGTATTGAAATGAAACAAACAAATGTTGAAAACCAAGGAAGGTCTATGATCATTAGTGGTGGTGGCAAACGCCTTTAATTACACCACAACCCTATATACAGTCTTAACCATGAGCCCGTAATAGTCGGCGATTGTTTCAATATTATCCCACAATCTGAATATTTTGAAGGAGCCGTCGGTAAATTGAACAACGAAGCGTTCGGGGATTTGACTTCTCCTCATTGGAGACCTATACGAACTCAACACCGCTGATGGTAACCCCTCGTTTTCTTCAAGGTAAATCCTCGCCACACCATTCTCCTTGTCAAGCTCAAACCATAATGGTCGATTACCCTCAACTGGCGGATTTCGGTCGTGGTTAGGATTTCTATTAGCAATAACTCTGTTTCCTCCTAACTCTCTTGGAATATTCTGCGCGGTCATCAACCCTACACGCAATGCCTTGACTTCGTCCGCCAACGCCTAAACCCCCCCCTTCATTAGCAAAAAAGAAAGAAACAACAAACTTACCTTTACTTCAGGATCTTCGGGTTGCTTCTGCTCAGGAACCTTGCCTTCAGCCTCCTCAGGTTCGTCGGCTACTTCCTCTTCCACAGGGGGGGCGTCCGACATCTGTGCGCAAACAAAAAACAGACAAGGGTTTGGTCTTTTTGGTTTGGTTGCTTTTGGAATTCTGAAAAAGTCTAAGAATGAAAAAAGAAACAGCCAAAAAACACGTGATAGAATTTTCTGGAATTCTGCTGACCATTTGAAATGCAGATAAAAAAGGAAAAGTAAAAAAATTTTTTACACCAGTCACCTATAGGCTCAGGTCAAAAAGCCCCCGTGTGGCTTTTTTACATGGACAACTTTTCCTTTTTCAGGGTAGTCTTAACAATTGAAAGTGCGAAGAATGATGAGTGAAGACGACGGAAGAAGCGAGAGCGATGAAGAGTATGTTGAACGAGAAAGACCAAATAAATGGATTGAGAAATTGAGAGATAAGAACTTTGCTGAACTAACGAGATATAAAGCAAGTAGTGAAATCAAAATAGATATAATACAGAGTAAGAAGGAGCAAAAACGACAAGAATTGGCGGAATTGGAGAACCAAGAAAAAGAAGAACAAAATAAATTTATGGCTATTGAAGAATTGCTAAATCAAAAAAAAGAAGAAGCAGAAAGAAAGGAAAAAATAGATTTGGTAAAGCGAGAAGAAAAGAGGAAAGAATTGAACAAGAAAAAACAATTACGATTATTTGAGAATTGGTTGAGTGCTGAAAATCAACCAATGGGAGTTGATGATGAGATTAGAGCGAGAAGAATGATTGAAGGAGGAAAAACAACATACAATGTAATTGAAGAATATGAACAATACAAAAGACGAAGAATTGAATAAAAGTAGTTTTAACTACTAACTCCTTTACCGCATAGGAGTATAATCTAGTGCGACGAATAATTTTGTCAAAAAAAAATTGAAGGGGCTAAAAGCCCGCTTTTATTCAAAGATATTTACTCATACCATACTTGTGTGTGTGGTAGGTGGAGGAGACTGGAGGAGACTTCAAAAGGTAATTTAATGATACATATATATTTCTTGTAGTGTGCTGTATAAGGCTATTTTGTTGTTTTTGCTTCTTTGTATTTATTTTGTTGCTGTGTGCTTATTTCGCTGTAACTGCTACAACAACCAAAAAGGTGGCTAGAATTTGAGGTTTTACCGAAAATTCTTGACACCTTTTGGGTTATCATCTACTATAATTGTTTCTTTCAAGTCAATAAAAAGATATTAAAATTTTGATATTAACAAAAACAAGTGTAATGAAATTACAAAAGAATTTAATCTTGAACCTAATTCATTCATACCTTTCTCGGTTGGTTTTGAAATATTAAAAAATATTGTATTGAAGACAAGTATTTTGAAATAACTGATGCGACAACAAAACAAACTTTCAAAAACTTTGAAGACCCTTTTATTACCGCAGATGTGCTTTGTTATCTCAAAGAAAATCATTATTTAGGGTTTATAATAAGAAACAAAAAGAAATGCTCCGATTGTTATAAAACATACTTTGATAAACATACTTGTAATGAAGATAGACAATCATATGTGGATGCGATGTTTAAAAACAAAATAAAATTATTAACTAGATTTGTTGAAATGAAATACAACAATGAAGATGAGGTTTTTCATTATGACCTTGAGACATTTACAAATCAACAAGAATTGCACACACCTTATATAGCAGGTTATACAATTGCATATATTGGTTTTAAATATGTCGCTGGTGATGATTGTATTTCAAAATTAATAGATATTATCTTTGAATATGCGGAAGAATTAAAAAACAAAAATCCAGAAGCGACATTATATGTTAATGCTTTTAATGGTAGTAAGTTTGACCACTACTTCCTTCAAAAAGAATTTATCAAAAGAAAAATAAAAGATACTCATTTGATTAATAATTGGGCTATTATCTCATTGGAATACAAGAACATGAAATTTTGAGATATGTGTAAGCACACCGAAGGGAGCCTTAAAAAGAACCTTGAAACATTGGGTTGTAATGTTTTGAAAGGAGATTTTGACCATAGCAAAGCGAAGCGATGGGAAGAGATGGACGAGGAAACCAAAGAAGAATGTTTAGTGTATTTAGAAAAGGATGTAATTGGGCTGAAGGAATTACACGACACACTCAATAAACAGACATTCAACGAACATAAAACTAATATAACAAAGTTTATCTCTACTTCATCTCTTACATTCAATTTATGGAAAAAGAAAATTGGCAAAAAATACAAAATCTATCTTCCAAAATTAAAACAAGAAAGAGACTTTAGAAGAGCGGTATATGGTGCTAGAACTTACCCAAGCAAAGGAAGATTTATCTCTGAGCAATATGAAAAATATAAAAGAGGTGAAATAAGTTTTGATGAGATTGTTGATTATCTCATTGATGCGGATGTAGTCTCACTTTATCCAACTGCGATGCTTGAATTATTTATGACTGGTGAAATAATAGAACGCGACAAACCAACAGAAAAAATGCTGGGTAAATTAGGTATATGGAATGTTGATTACATATCACCAAAAAACCTTTTACACCCGCGAGTGCCATTCCGTGATAGCAAAGGTTGTTTTTTTTTTAAAAGTGGGAATTAAGGGACATGAAAGACCAATGGCTCACAAGTGTTGATATTGAGGATATGATTAATTTGGGATATCAAGTAAAAATTAATCGTGGCTATTACACAGAGGGAGCAGAACCAGTATTTAAAGATTATACATTAGACTTATTCAAGAAAAAACAAAACTCAAAGAAAGGCACTCCACAATATCTATTAGCGAAGTTGTTTATGAATGCTTTATACGGGAAGACAATTCAAAGACCGATAAACTCAGTGAGTAAATATATTTCTAAAAATCACGAATACTGGAAATTCTGGGCTAAACACGTGATAACCGATATTGAGAAATTTGATGAGGCGAATGGTGAATTATGGCTTATTACAGGAACCCCCCGCGACGAACAATTGATAGAAGAAAAAATTACAAAACCTACACAATATGGAGCCTTCATATTAGCATACAGCCGACGAATTATGCATAAGTATATGACTGAGGCTAACCCAGACAACAACCCCGACAATGACTATTATTATAGGATACAGACAGCATCCAAAGTCATGTAAGAAATATTGAACGGATAAAGAGATTTAGAGATAAATCAATCGGCGGAATGGATGATGACCTTGGAACTGGTTGCAAAATAATAAAAGGTTTATGGATAGCACCCAAGTTATATATGTTGGAGTATGTAAAGAAGGACGATAAGGAAACACACTTCCACTTTAGAGGTAAAGGCTTAGACTTAAAGAAATTAAATCCCGCTTCATATGAATTAATGGACAAAGTCGAAAGCCTAACAAACACAAGAGACTTCATAATGAAAAAGGTACACACGAACAGAAACAGCAAACAACAACACATTGAACACTTTAGCATACAACACCAAAAGAATGTTGTAAAAGTTGTTAATAAATCACGATGGTGTGGGCGAGACTTCTACACAGACAATGATAGTATCCCTTACGGATATCAGATTGCGAAAATGAAATGAAAGCGATGCTCATAAATATCAATTAATTAATTTCTTATTTTTTATATCCTATAGTATATACTAATGTCTCTCAAGTCTCTCGCGGAAAAATTTGAAAAACGTTCTATTAATAATAAAACATTTACTTTGGACGATATCAAGCAAGTCATTGATGGTCATGTAAATGAATATAAATCTGAAAGTAAAAAACTTCAAGAACAAGGATTGCTACCTATTGGAAAATGTAAGGGGAAGTCTGTTGCCGATGTCGCTGTATTTGACAAGCAATACTTAATATGGTTGAACAAGCAACCGATGATGGTAAATTATCCAGAACTCAAAAAAGAAATTGCTAAATATATTCTATAAATCACCCTACATTCTCCTTTAAATTTATCTCTTTTTTTATTATTCTTAATATCGCCTTTTCTCTATGAAAGTTATCAAATCGCGTATAGTGTGGTTCTTATAGAATTTCCCTAAAGTCTTCCCTTTCTTCTGTTTCTACATCGTGATAGTTTAATTCATTCTCTTTTAAATATCTGTCCGTAATTTCTTTAAACTTTATTTTTTCAAAGTGATGGTCAACATGAACATTTTTTCTATCATGTATTTCTTTTGTTATTTCACATATGTATTTCGGCTCAATGAAAATATCTATTACCATTCTATTTAAATATTCTTCTATTTGATTTTTTATTGTATTTCTACATGCTTCATTAAATTTGTTTTTTGTGTATCTCGTCATTTGTTTTTCTTTATTTAACCCAATGTAATTAATACAATTATACCACGAAAATGCTTTTTGTCCTATACGAAAGTGCTTACTACCATATCCATTAGTTTCAACATCAATTTCGCAATTTATCAAATGTTCAAACTTCGTCTTATAATCAGGATGATTAATTATAATACCCTTAATAAAATTACTATCATTTTCATTTAACTTTTCATTGTGCTTATATTTGCTAACAATATTTCTTATATGTGCTATTATTTCTTTCTTTGTTTTAAACATTACCCCGCTTAGTATATACAACATACTATATACTCTAAAATAAAATTAATAAAAAAATAATATTAATAGTATATGATGACAGACTTGAGCACCAAGCAAGACTACTTGAATGAAAAAATGGAACCTTGACAGCGAAATTAAGAAACCTACAATTAAATGGACTAAACCTGACATTGTATCTTTCTATGAGCAATATAAACCACGTGATGACAATGTGAAAGTAGTTATTCCGTTGGAAAACGTGTTGGTTGAAGAGCCGAGCACACCTTTTAAGACAGCAGATTTAAAAGAAACTGGAATTACCGAAATAAAGGCTAATGTTGGTGAAGATATAGCGAATGCTATCTCCGTAGGTGATACAGCGAATGCTACAGACGAAGTATGTACAGAAGAAGGATGTATATTAAGGAAAGCGAGCGATGTTATTCGTGTTGTAAAAGAAAGATACAAAAAAATAAAGTAAAGTAAGCCAAATCATTCATTTTTTTTTGCTTCAGTGGTCTTCTATAAAGTTAGGAATAACATTAATATTACCCGACCCGCCTGCCGACACAGCCTTTTGTGTGAATGTCAAAACATCGTTCGGGGTTAATTGAATATCATAAGTTCTGAGATTAATTTGTTGAGTTGAGGTCGCATTAACATAAATCTTAAAAATTGTTGTTCCGTTCGCAATCGCAGTTGCTTTTGTGTCTGTATCTACAATTGAAGTTTTGGCATCAACATCGACAAAACTCGCCCCTGTCAGTGTTCCGTTCAATACCATTCTTACAATATTAGACTTACTATCTTCATTTGTAATACTTATCAAAGATGGAAAGACATTTGAATAGTTGGTTAGGCTATTATTCTATTGTGCTTTATTCCTGATACTCAAAACGGGGCTTTCAGTTATATTACCTGCTTCACTCCCTTCCGCCGTATTTGTAATACTTGTATTAATAGTGTTGGTTCCCTCAACAAACAAACTACAACTGGCTGTCTTCAGTCTTTGTATTCCAACTCCCACATTATTATTAACAATTCGTGCTACAAATGGCAATGTAGTATTCCTCAGACTGACAACCGAGTAGGTATTCGCATACTTAATCGTATGGACTAACTGAAATTTGCCTGTCTTTGGATGTTCAATGGAAAACTTAATAGCACCAAAGCCTAAGTATTGAAATTGAATTTGAAATACATTTCCCCTCGTCCAGTCTAATTCTGGCATAACAAATGTTCCGTCGCACGGGTCATCCCAGTACGCTTGATAAAATATGCTTGGGGTTCCTCCTTTGCAATGTAGAATACACATTCCTTCATCTCTAGTCTTGTAAAAGTAGAAACCATTAAGTAATTCGCTATCTCCGATACCTATCCACGAATAATAACCTTCGTTTTCGTCAGTTGTCCATAAAGCAGTGAAGCGGGCTACAACACCCATACCAGTGCGATATTTTATTTTTCTTTTGCTTACCATACTAGCATCAGCGGTAGAATCAGCAGTAGTTTTCAATTCCGCCATATTATTCAGAAATGAAACGGTCGCCTTTGTTTCTGTTAATGTCCATATCAGTGTATTAATGGTATATGGAAAGATTTCCTGTAATACTGGTGTTAAGGAACTGGTTAGGGTTTCACCAAAAGCGGTCTTCATTTGATTAGTTTCAATGCGTCCATCATATCCGACTTGGACATTTACAAACTTTTCGTCTGGATTTTGTGCGATTAAATTTCTCTGGTGGGACATTTGAGAATTTCACTCCAATATCAAATATATTTGAGATATCTCGCTATATTCTCAAATGTCGTTTTCCTATATTATTATACAAGAAAAAAATATTTAATCTATTAATCTTTCACGATGTTTGAAAAACACACGAGAATGAGTGAAACGAATGAGAGTGTGGATTTTCAAATATCAAAATAATTGTAATCATATTCGCCTTAACCTGAACCTCCCGCTGAGTAATGGCCACGGTGTAATGGTTGTAGGCAGCAGCCACAGTGGTCGCAATAAACTCCCATCGTCGCTCAGTATCAAGACTTAAACCGCTGATTTCATTTTGGTCTTTGCTCCGTAGCGGGTATTATCCCAAGCATCAACCCAGAACCAATTGTATTTATACACATCGTTATTCAACAAGGCCGAACCTTCAACCTTTGGCTTCAAATACATATAGTCTTCTTCGCTCGCAGTGTCAATGTTGAATTCTTGCTGGCGGGAACCATCCAGAGTAGTGTAAAAATTGACAACCTTAGTAGCTGCACGATTATCGTTGTCATAGGCTGTGTTCTTTCTTTCTTCTGTGTTAAAAACAGAGTAATAAATCTTCTTCAAACGGCGACCGTGGCCTCTGTCAAATCGCATAATAATGTTTTGGCTTGTGCTTGCTTGTGTAGTATTCTTATAAACATAGGGATAATCAATATTGAAGTTCATGCCTTCGGGGCTAGCAATCTTCTGCTGGATTGATTGAATGACATCAGGGTTCGTTTCAACCGCAAGAAACAAGGCAAGATTGGTGACATCAGCAGATACAGCCATAGGCATGGTAGCATTTAGTCCGGCAAGATAAGCAGTGCTAATACAAGTAGCCGCACCATTCGTCACCGTATAACCGGTTCTGTCAGTAGCACCCCACACAATCCGCATAGTCAAAATTTCTGGAAACATAATGGTCTTATCAAGTGCGAAAATAGTGTTAATAATCATACCCAAAGGAATTTTAACATTAATGGCCAAAGCGGCATTCGCTCCACTTCCCACAAGATACTTTGCCTCGTTGTAATTAACATTTAAGGCGGATAGTGCTCCAACTCCAGTCGTTAGAGCAGCATCATCATGACGACGAGCAGAAATCACTGGCTCACGCAATAGACCCTGAGTAGAGGCGGCAACATTGTTACCAACATCGGTAGCCGCACGAAAGGCTGTTCTAGTTGCTTCAACAGCACTTATGTTAATCAAGCCGTTAGCATTACACTTTTGGAGCATACAGCCATAGCCACTAGCATCGCCGTGGTTAGGAAGGTCTAGGAAATCCTTCAAACTCATTTTTGGTTTCCACAGCATCTTAGTTACCATTCTGAGATGGTTAAGGTCGCACAGATAAACACCGCTACGGGTCTGAAGTTGTATCTGGCTAATTTGTGAAAGGCAGTCCATAAAAATTCTAGAATAAACATCGGCACCAGCCGCTCTCATAGTATAAGTAAAACTCAAATAAGACCGAGCGAGATTAAAAGGTCGGCTAATAAGGTCAAAACTTCGTTCTTGTCCGCCAGCAGTGGTGACTTCAAATGTTCCAGAACACTCACGAGGGGCGAGTTTATTCAAACGATAAGAAGCACTAATGTAGTCAGTCTTACTGAAGTCTAATTCTCCGCCGTGTTGAGTTGGCATTTTTTGTTTTTTCTTTTTGGTAGCGTAAATTAACTAATTCACTGGAATATATTTATAGAAAAAATAAATAATTCTAAAATTAAAATTAATTACCTAGATTTTAACAAATTAAAAAATGATGTAAATAAATTAAAATAATTAGTCTCTCTGTAAATTAATAATGTCATTACAATACCTAACCCATTAAGATTAATCGCTTGGTCGTTATAAAAACCTATATACATTATTTAAACTAGTTGATAATTTCTTACCATACTCAGACCCACTTCCGTCGTATACAACGGCGCCAAATGGAATTTCGTTGGCAGTGTATATTTCTTGTAGCACGTGATTATCTCCTTCACCAACTAAGTCAGATTGAAGGTATAAAGTCTTTTCACCAGTTAGAATAATTACATTTGGCGATTTAATAAATCATTAGCGAAGAAATATGTTGAATTTATATCAAATCCCATAACCTCGTGAATACGGGTATCACCATCAAATATAAACCGTGGTTGAATGCCTCCGTTATTTGAAACACTGAATGTTAATTAACCATCCTCCGCTTCCGTGTTTGTATTGTTGCTTGAGACAACATAAGTATAGTCATTCGGACTTTCCGCGGTTAGCACCTCTGCCAGTTTATTTTTTAGATTGTTTATCGTGTAGTTTCCCTCAGGTATCGTAATTAAAGCATCGTACCCGTCTTCGCTGAGTGTAAAAGTATTGTAAGGACTGGCGACTGAGTAATAAGATTTTGGAACATAGATATGAAGAATTTTACAATGTGTGGGATTGTCTAGTGATTTTAAGTTTATTTCGTGTGTAAAATCCGAGTCTGTGCCCGTTATTCTATTTTTACTATTTATGTAATAGATACCCGAACTTCTTCCTCCTTTATAGTCCATGATGTAGATATTTTAGAATAGCGCTTTCGTTTCACTCTCGCTTATTCTAAGACATCGTTTTTTTATTTGGAAAAAATTAAATGGGATACGATATTTGTAAAACACACGAAAATGAGTGAAACGAATGAGAGTGTGGATTTACGAATATCTTTTATAAAAATATTATTCTTTTATGAGCAAGCGAAAATGAGCGTAGCGAATGAAAGCGATGCTCATAAAAAGGCATCAAAATTACCGTACCCATTCTGTGCTTTTAATTTCTCCGCTTCTTCTTCTTTAAGGTCTGTATAACCGCTAGCAAACTTAAACCTGTTTCCTTTCGCCCGCTCCATCAAAAATCTCATAGAATGAAATCCGCATGTGTCCGAGGTGTTTGATTGGTTCTTAACTTGATTTACTTTCATAAGCAGGTATGTGCTTGGGTGGCTTTTGTCTATTAGTTGTTTCATTTGTTGTTGAATGTCTTCAGTAGGTTCATAAAGTGCTAAGGGGTCATAGACTTCAACACTCCTGTCTTTATCTAGACTTACCCATACTGCGATCCAATGAGACTCTGCTTGATTGTGATTGTCCAAATTCATAATAAATCCATATCGCTTTCTGCTTCCTGGCTTCAACTTGTTGATTTCATCGCTCGCTATCGCTCCGAGATACCATCCATATTTTTTCTTTATGTCATCTATTTCATTAGTCATTAAACCGCGACCCTCTCCTTGTAAGGGGACTTGCTCTGGCGGCTCTGCGACGCTCGGGGGTATGGTTGTCTCTGACTCTGGCTCTGATTGCTGTGGCTCTGGTTGCTGTGAAGTGACGCTCGGGGGTATGGTTGTCTCCGCGACGCTCGTGGGTATGGTTGTCTCCGCGACGCTTGGGGGTAGCGGTTGGGGCATTCCCTCGTCAATGTTCAAATCATTTGAAACTTGTTTATCTACATTTGGGTCTATAGTCATTTTGCTAGTTAGAGTTTTTACAAAGTCCTTTTTATTCATTGTGTGCCTCCAATCATTGCGGGATAGATATTTTTTAATTATTTTTATTGAAAATACCTTATCAATTAATTCTTCTAATGTCTTCGCTCCAGTCCCTTTTTGTTTAACATCTCCAACATTTTGGAGATACCCCATAAACTCTTCATATCTGGCATAATCCGCTACTTTTCTTTTTACGTTTTCCTTTTCATTTCCAACATCAATATTAAACATTTTAATCATGTTATTTATCCACTTTGAAGTGTCTTTGTAATTTAATTTTTTATGTCCATCACTATCTTGTCTCTTTTTTAAAGCCTGTGCTAACTCTTTTATAGTAATGTTTGGGTGATAAGTTTTTGAAAATGCAAAGATTAAAAATTGATTAATTTGTAAATTTTCAAAATGCTTACCCTTTTCTTCTGCTTTCTTTTCTTCCCTTTCAAGTTTTTCTTTATATTCTTCTGCTAACTTTTTTTGTTCCTCTAAAGATGTCGCTGTGGCTATAGCCGTCTGAATATCTTGGCTGGCTTTTTGTAAGTTTTTACGACTCATCTTTTTTATGAACTTATCTGTATATCCTGCTAATTTCAGTGTTTCAATATCTTTCTGCTTTTGCTTTTTTTCTTCCTCATAGTGCTCTTTCGTTTTCAATGGTGCTTCATCTCCTAAATTAGGTAATGGCGGTGCTTGTGGTGGTGCTTGTTGTGGTGCTCCTAATGGCGGTGCTTGTGGCTGTCCATGTTGTGGTGGCATAACATATTGATATTGCGCATTATCTCCAACTGGTTGGCGATAGGGTGGTAATGCTTGTATCCTATTTTTTCTGTCTTCTTCATATTTTACATCTTCTATGAGTTTTTGCTCCCTTCTTAGTTCTCTGGCTTTTTGTTCTTGCCGTTCATTAATATCCGCTAGTTCTCTTTTGTGTTCCCTATCCATTATATCTTGTCTTTCCTTAGCATCTGCTACGTCTTTTCGTTCTAGCCTTTTTCTTCTATCACATCTTCCCTCTTCTTCTTTTCCTTGTCTTCCTCGTCATGTATTAACTCATATTTCTTCTGTAAGTTGCTTTGTATCTGGTTTCGGTTCTCGTGTTCAAGACGATTGAAATCAGATTTGATTATTTTTTCCCTTGGTTTGCGACTAACCCTTTGCGACTTTGGCTTATTACCAATATATTTCATAAAAAGTTTAACGATTTGTAATGTGCTTAAATCATTTGTTTTCTTACCAAATTAAGATAATATTTTTTACCCTTCTGGATAATATAAGGCCTTCCGCTCTTATTTCTATATACTCGTGGTGGTCTTACCTTAGCCTTTGATATTTTAGAATTGCGTGATATTTTAGAATTGCGCTTCATGCTTTGCATTATCGCTTATTCTAAAACATCTATTTTTCTTTATTAAAAAATTAATCTGGAACGATGTTTGTAAAACACACGAAAATGAGTGAAACGAATGAGAGTGTGGATTTACAAATATCTTTTATTTAAACTTTACAGCCCCTCCTCGTTGCTTACCATAACCAAGTTTTGCAGCAGTAGAACCAATACGAGACGCATATGGAACCCCGACATCGCCAAGGGCATTAGCGGTCTTTGAAATAATCCTGTTATCGCGAAGGAATTTATTAACAGCCATTGCGGTTTTTCCGACCTTAGCCCAGTTAATCTTTCCTCCCTTTTGACCACATCCCTTCTTCTTGGTTTTCTTTTTTCCTCCCTTCTGTGGCATTGATGGATTGTATCCGATGTTACATCCTGATGGTTGTGAAATTACCACTGGTGATACTGGCATATATAATACAGAAAAATAATTGATTAAAAGATATTAAAAAATCCACACTCTCATTCGCAGCGCTCATTTTCGTGTGTTTTTTAAATATCGGTGTTGCTTTAATGGTTTTGATGTTTGACAAATATCTCAAACAAGTTTGAGATTACGAGTATGAGTGAAACGAATGAGAGTGAAATTGTCAAAGATCATTATTTTAATCTTTAAGCAAAGTTTTTGCGGAGTTCATCATCAACACTTGAAACATAAAGAAAATTAAATCTTTCCTTTGTTGCTTCGTGATACTTTTGAAGAAAATAATTAAAATCAAAAGGTAAGTCTAAGTGCTTATACACGAGTTCCATTTTGTCCTGAGACTGGCCTGGAAAGATTAATAAATAATCTAACTGCTTAATGGCTTCTGGTCGTAGGTTATTCAGATACTGGCTTGACATAATCACCTTACTTTTATAGTGTCTGTTCTTTTTTAACAAATCGCTTACGGACTTATCTCTTAATCCGCTCCCTAAATCGTCCAAAACAAAAATAACCTCTGGTGAAATATACTTACTTGGTCGTTCTTTTGGTGCCTCCTTTATCTGTTTCTTTTCTTTTCCAAAATAAAGAAATTGTGGTTTCTCCATCGGTTCTTTATCGTCCTGTTTAATTTCGCCTTCCTGCTCTTCGTTATCTCTGTTTAATTTGTCAAGTTCATAGTCTATCACATTAGCACCATCTGATTTAAGAAAGGTATATATAGCCATTGGGTTTCCCCTGCTCTTAAAGTGTTTCACCATTGCTTTATAAATGTAGTCCTTGTGAATTGTTGAAGCAATAATGACAATCCTTGTTTTTCTATCCGTCGTTCGTTTCAGTATTTCAAAGAGTGCTGTCGTTTTCCCGCTCTTCTTACGGGCGAGTAGAAATATGTTGGCATATGGCTCATTAAATAATTTATAATCTTTCGCCTGTTTATTACCTTCACCCTCTTGTTTTACTGGCTTCACCTTGACATTGTTTATCTTAAGCACTGTATATTATTATCCTAAAAACTCTAGGCACACAACAATTCTTCCCCGCTGAATTTCCTGTATCAATATTTCCGCTGTCGGTTTCAAGGCCTTTAAATGTATATTGTCCGTCTGACCAATTTACTATACCTAAATTATAACTAAGGTTTGAAATGTTTGCTGTGGTGCTGTCGGAGAATGTGCCAATAATTCCAATTCTATCCATGTAAAGAATTCTGGTTTTGGTTTCCGTCTGGTCGTTATAGTAGTGAACAAACTTAACATTCATTTTGGTGGGTGTAAATGACATTTGAATGTTCAATGCTAAATGATTTACCCACAAAATCATTGCTTAGAAAAACAATCTTTTGGTATTTATAGTCAGCCATGATTATATTACTGATGATAAACTTTTTAATAACAAAAAAATTTTCGCGGACTGCCTGCGACTTTTATAGCAGAGCAAATCAAACAAAACGAGATGCGTGGGTTTATTGTATTCAGAAAGGTATTGAAACCAAATTTAAATGTGTGTATAAGCCTATGAGTGATTGGTGTGTTAGTTTTGATGAAGCCCTGCCGTTAATCTGTGCGGGTAATGATGCTTCGTGGTATAAAATCCACTTGTATGAATGCTCACTTCTTACTTGAAGAAGGCGATGGAAGGCATATGCTGATGAGTAAAGTCAAAATACCGACATAAGTGTTAGCAACCTCACAAGGTAAGTTCTTTTCAGATAGCCTTACGATACAAAGGGTTATAATGGCAATAATGATACCCATTTGAAATAAGTATTTAATAAGTCTGCTGTCAGTCGGTCTGTTTTTTATACAACAACAATTCCAGTTATCTTCCAATTCGTGCTCTACTTCAAGAACACGAGACTTTAATTCGGGAGTTAGTTCGCCATCCATATCCATAATAGGCGGGGGTCTGTGAAGTCTAGTTGTATTATTAGACATTAGGGAAAACGACTGCTCGTATTTCTGCTAATTGGTTGGTTTGGTCTTGTAGTATATTAAGTAAAAGTTTATTTTCTTTTTCTAAATTAACTACCTTTTCCGCCATGTGTTGAAAAGCACTGACTAATATTGGTATAAACTTGTATATGTTATGCCTTCAAGATTTCCATTTCCATCATCTGCTTTCATTCCACTTTCAGATACAAATTCAGGAAATATTTTTTTAACTTCATCAGCAATAAATCCGTGGTTCTTTTGTTCTTTCTTTTCGTCTGCTTTCAAATAATATGAACAACAATTTATTTTCATTAGTTTCTCACAACAATCCCCGCAGTCTAATGTTTTAATATCTGATTTTAGCCTCCTGTCAGATGAGTTTGTCCAAGCACCATTAAGCGGAACATAATTATAACTGCCAGACGGCTCATCTGAAGAGTTTGAAGTTGTCCAAGCATGTAGAATTCCTTGAGACGAGCAGATTGTGACATAATTTGAATATCCTCCTGATTTCATATATATTTGTGGGTCGTAAGTAGAACTTGGTCTTTTTCTTAACGTTAAAAATCCGCTGGATGCTGTTGTGATGCTTAAATCTCCCGACGTATTAATGTTCATCGCCTCAGTGTAAAATATATTGTTTCCCACCGTTGTTCCTGAATTATAATAAAAAGCGAGTTTTCCACCTTTTTGAATTAGAAAGTTTGAACCGCTGTGGCTTGATTTCCAGTTCGTGCCATCAAAATAAGCATCAAAACTTAAATTCACATTATCATGCGACCAGTTTAGTTGTTGAAAAACTGGATAGATGTCTGTTGAAGTTATTGCCTGTATATGTGCTCCTGCGACATTACTCGCCGTTCCGTATAATTCTAAACCTGCCGTTGCTCCTATCCCTTTTGTTGAGTTGCCTATGATTATCGGTTTGCCTAGCGCTGTTGTTATTTTGTCGCTCGTTGTTAATGTGGTTGTTGATATACCCGCATTTGCTGTTAATAAGCCCGTTGTGCTACTGATGTTCATTGCGACATTAAACGATACATTATTCCCCACCGCTACTCCTGATTTATAATAGAAAAGAAGATTAGTGCCTTTTTGTATTAAAAAGTTAGATGTCGCAGAAGATGATTTCCATGCCCCTCCCGACACATAAGCATCAAAACCTAAAGTAATATCATTATGAGCATAATTCCACATTTGAAAAACTGGATACCCATCTGCCGTTGTTATTGCCTGTATATGTGGCCCCGCGGGATCGCTCGCAGTTCCATATAACTCTAATCCGCCTGTTGTTCCTATTCCTTTCGTTGTATTACCTATGATTATTGGCATACCTGATGCTGTTGTTATTTTGTCGCTCGTTGTTAATGTTGTTGTAGTCATACCAGCAGTTGCCGTTAATGTAGTTCCAGTTATTGTTCCAGCACTTGTTATGTTGTTTGAGTTCATATCCAAAGCACCATACAACCGCATACCGCCAGCATTGTTAAAACGGACAATGTCAGACGAAGCACTTTTATTATCCAAAAGTTTTGAAATATAAAGTCCCGCCCCTTTTGCATCAAATGCTACATTCGTAAATACATAACCTCGTTGGTTCACGGTTCCGCTTGTAGCGGTATTTAGAGTAAATAAGAAATATTGATAATCACCTGATGTCTGTGAAAAGAATATATCTCCTCCATTTTGATTTAATATCCTTGCCCCATTATATGTTATATTTCCACCATTAATGATAGTTTGATTATTAAAGTCGGCGTTGTTCGTTAAAGTTAGATATTTTATCGTAGTGCTCGTCCCGTTGAATGTTTTACTTCCTGTTATGGTTTGGTCTGTTGTTAGTTTCACACAATTGTCATCCAGATATTGCCTATTTACCGCTTCATTCGCATTTTGTGGTGCTCCTAGATTAACAATCCGACTACTATTACAATCTAAGCCAGTAGCATTAAATCACGAAACAATCGTCCCGTCAATAATAAAACTTATTTTTTTCGCAGAAATTTCAAAGTTGTAATATGTTGCAGTTTTCATATCCAAACTAGCAATAGAACCGATATTAGTTGTAGAATTGAAAACGATAAATGTGCCCTTTGTTGTTGAATTGATTGAATTTCCAGTAATTTCCACACCACTGCTATATGTCTTAATTCCTGCTATGGTTTGGTTTCCTGTTAGTTTCACATTTTGCCCGTCTTTTGTATCAACATAACTTTTATTTGCTCCATCTGTTGAAGCGGAAGGGTCGGCTAAGTTTGTTATTTTGTTGTTATTCAAACTTAATGTTGTTCCAGTTGCAGTTATAATTAAAGTATCACCTGAATATAACTCTACATACGACCCAGTTATTTGTATCGGATACCAAGTCGCTGTTGCTGTTTTTTGTGCTGCAATCATTCCTATTTTTGTATCAAAGGCTATGCCAATACCATCAAAAGTAGTAGGATTGGATGAACCACTTACTTCTAAAGTTGATGTAAATTTTTTATTCCCTGCTATGGTTTGGTCTCCTGTTAGTTTAACCACCAAAGTATCAAGAACTGAAACATCCACACCATCAACAAGATTAACATTTGTTATGCTTTGGCTTTTCATATCAATCCCCGCACTCGCATTTATTATACTGCTAAATGTCTTAATACCCGCTATAGTTTGGTCTCCTGTTATTTCAACCACCGAACCATCAACTGCGAGATTAGCGAGATTAATTCCATTATACGTAGAAGCCCCCGAAATAGCAAAATCGCCCATATTTAATGCTCCTGTCATACTGGCTGTGCCGTCTAATCTAAGAAAGGGTGGTGTGGTGTTTCTCCATTGCCCTGTGCTATAAATAAGCAGTTGGTTATCTGCGGGGAAGCCTGTAATTGTCACATCGCTGTGGCTATCTATACTTCCACTCGCTGACACTTTATCATTATTGTCTTGATGCTCAAATATCCATTCATCAACATCTTTGGTATTTAGTAAATTTACTCCTGTTATATTCTTCCTTCCCATACTAATATTACCGAATTCATCAACATTTATCGGAAATGTTTTATTTACCCAGTTTATTGAATTATACGTGAGATAACTATTCATCGCTATCGGCGCGGTTATAACCACATCTGAAAGTGTATCAATTGAACCAAGGGCAGTATTCTTCCATTTGCATTCTACATCGTTGTAAGTTAAGTATTGTCCGCTCGCTTGTGCAAATATGTTTGTGTCTATCAAATTATATAAACTGGTTTGGTGCGGATTAGAAGTATTAGAGCGGTGTTGAGCTGAGGCTTTGACTTCGTCGTTATCCCTTACTCGTCGCTCTGTATAGTATAAATTTTTTCCTTCTTTGATGTCGGTTGTTGATTTGCTGGATAACCTTGTATCAAATCGGCCGTCAGTGTAATAAATATTTACGGGGTCTGCATCTTCTGGCACTCTGTCTGTGTTTAAGCCCACTATGTTGGTATTGGTTAAGTCTAAGTTAAGTATATTTAAACTATCAACAGCCAACTCATTAAGGCCTAGTAAGGATTTATATTGCGACATTATATATATTAAATAAATATTTAATTTGTAAATACTAAAAATATAAAAATCTTAGTATAGAATGCCGTCCCCCGAAGCAAGTCGTAAGAATTGGGGTAGTGCTGTGGAAGGAATAAAAGCGAAAGCGAAACAACGAAAGATGGAGCATGCTAAAAATGTTTTGGCGCAATACCGAAACGCGGTTAAAAACGAAGACAAAGATATGGAGAGAAAAATAGCAGAGATAGAAAATAAGAATGTAGCAACCGATATCATTAATGAGAAGGAACAAGATGACACACCTGAGCAGAGTGAGAGTGAGGATGAAGTTGATTTCACTGACTTGATAGCAGAAAAGATGGCTAAGATGAAAATTAAAAGAGCGAAAGCGGAAACTAAGAGAGAGAAGAAGAGTAAAAAGCCAGAGCCCGAGAGTGAAGAAAGCGAAAGCGAGAGTAGCGAAGAAGAAATACCAAAACCAAAGAAGGGGAAAGGAAAGAAATCAAGTAGTGTAAGTGTAAAAGTATGTAATCAATCTTCAGGTGCTAAGAAAGAAAAAAATAATGATGATGTCTCGCGGATGTTTTTAAAGTTCTAAAATATCGTAAAAAATAAAATTAATTATATAGAATGCCTGATTTAGACCATAAACATACAATTATTAATAATCAAAATCGTAATAGTCAATTAGAGGATACGCCTACGGGAGAAGTAGTTAAAACAAAAGAAGAAGAAGCACTGGAAATTCACCACCAGAAAAAGAACCCAAAAATATGGAACACTATATGGGTTGATAAACCATTAGACCAAGTCTTTCTTGACTTAGCGGATATGAGTAAGATAAAAGACAAGAAACGAAATAAGGGCTATGCTTGGATGCTTGTTTGGATCGATTGCCATTCACGATATTTAATAATCACTCCATTTAAAAATAAAACCGCAAAAGAAGTCTATTATGCCTTGAAATCAATCAAATATAAACCAAAATCAATTACTACTGACAGCGGGGGAGAATATAAAGGAGCAACCCGCGAATATTTTATTGAAAATGGAATTAAACACGATAGTGTTGTTGAAGTTGGCGACCATAGAGCGCTTGCGGTTGTTGATAGAGTGATAAGAAGTATTAGGAGATGGCTTGACCTTTTATTTGAAACCAATCGTAATTTTGATTGGGTTAGTTATATTCAAGACTTAGTACTTATAATCATAAAGTCCATAGAGGAATTCAGGCTACACCAGTAGATGTATTTTTTGGGAGAGACAAAAATAAACAGAACATCACACGAGATAATTTAATTGATGAATTTAATGTTGGCGATAGTGTAAGAAAAGAAAACAAAAGGAATGTTTTCTATAAAGGCTGTAAGACTTTCAGCAAAATTATTTATAAAGTCAAGGGGCGAAAGGGATTTAAAATCATATTAAATAACGATGAAGTAGTAAGTCCAAGAGATTTATTGAAAACTGATTTTGTTAAACCAATTGACGAAGAAAAAGATATGAAAGAGCAAACTAAAGAAGTTATTAAAGAAAAAAAGACAAAAGAACTGCTAAAGCGTGAAGACATTCAACCAGAGAATATCAGGACTTCAAAGAGAGAAAAAAAGGCAAAGGTAATATTAGATTTATGAGCCAAAAAAAACAGACCGCGACGCAATAAAAACATCAACCAGAGTTGAACTGGCGACCAATTTTTCCACTGCGTGCTTACCAACGATAAACTGGTAAATAGAACGTACTTAAAGTATCATCCAAAGTCTATATTTACTCATCAAAATTCTAGAAAATTCTATTTCCGTGAATATGTCTTTGCGTCAGCCAGTCGAATTCCTGGCTAGCCGACTTTAGACCAAAGTCAGAAAATCAGAATCCTGACTGGACAGGTTTTCAATGGAAGCCTTAATTCCGCGAGAAAATAAAACTAAAAATTATTGGATTGAGGATTTTGAAATACGAAAAGTAGGAAAGGAGCGACTCATAAAAGATAAAATAATATGTGAAGAAAGAATTTCTAAAGCAGATAAAGAAATTGTGTGTCTTGTTGAAAAGAAACAGCCAGACCTGATTAAGGTTGAGGCTATCAATGAGATGTTAGAACGATTGAGTATTGAAAGTATTTAGTAGAGGTAGATAAACTTATTCGCATGAGACAAAAGAAATTAGAAAAAAAAAACAAAGAACGGGATAATTTCTATAAGTGGAAAAATGATAATCGTGGCCAACTTTCCGCCATAGTCATGAATAGAATTTTCGCTGGAATTGAGAAAGAACATTTATCGTTTAATTATTCTTTTAACAAATACTGTAGTGATGGTATTAACGAATACGTAAATGATAGTATTGATAGAAATATTAAACGTGAGGAATATGCACAGAGTCTTCAGAACCGAGAGTGCGGCTAGCAACTCGGAATAAAAGACTTACTGTAATCAGTTGTTTCGGACTAGACCAAAACAACAGAGGTTTTTCTAAAAACCAGGGGTTCCAACCCCACTCTCATTCAAAGAAATTTCTATTAAACATGCTTTTGGTGTATTTAATAGACTATGGGAGAGCTGAATGAAGTAGCAGACCAACTCG
>WBZZ01006785.1:0-25000 GCA_019918135.1 Paulinella micropora | reverse complement strand
AACCGCCATTGCTAAGTATGGTGGCGAAGAAACGGAGAAGTATTACCCATACACCATGGATTGCGGCACGTGCACAGTGACCACGGCAGCGACCAAAGTGATCGACACCAACAGCTACGTGAACGCCAAGTACGGCACGCTGCAGTCCGTGTTGGACAATCAGGGCCCGCCATCGGTGTGCACAACATACATACATAAATACATACATACATATATTATATATATATTATATTATATATGTATATATATAATATACATACATACATACATACATACATACATACATACCTACATACATACATATATACATACACACACAACATACATAACATACATACACATGCTGACTTACTTACATACTTGCATATATGCCTACGCAGGTGTGTGTGGCGGCTGAATCTTGGAACACCTACCGCGGGGGTGTGTTGGCCACGTGTCCAGGCTCCACGGACCATTGCGTCCAGGCAGTGGGCTACGTCAACAACGCAGCTGGACAGGCTTACTGGATTATTCGCAACTCGTGGTAAGTCTCCATCTAGTAATTGTCTCTATGGTTTGCCTTGCTATTATGCACAGTACAACTATTCGAAAACGTCTTAATAGTTATCCTGTTCCAAAAAATCACGTATCACTTCTGTCGATATTCCATGTAATGTGGTGATGTGATGTGATGTGATGTAACGTTTTTTAATGTAACGTTCCAGGGGGACGGGTTGGGGTGAGAAGGGGTACATCTACCTCTCCATGAACGGCGACACGTGCCACGTGCAGGTATGGATATATATATATATATAAATATATGTATGTATGTATCTATATATATGTGTATATATATAAATATATATATATATATATATGTGTGTGTGTGTGTAGAGAGAGAGGAGAGGGGGGGGGGAGGTCGGTAGATAGATAGGTAGATAGATAGATAGAAGATAGGTAGATAGGTAGGTAGATAGATAGATAGGTAGGTAGGTAGGTCGATAGATAGATTAATAGATTAATATATTAATAGATAACATAGATTAGATAGATTAGATAGATTAGATAGATTAGATAGATTAGATAGATAGATAGATAGATAGATAGATAGATAGATAGATAGATAGATAGATAGATAGATAGATAGATGGATCGATCGATCGATAGATCTCAACGTAGAGCACCTCGTCGCAACCATAAACGTCATCATGCAAACTTTGTGTGTGTGTGTGTGTGTGTGTGTGTGTGTGTGTGTCTCTCTCTCTCTCTCTCTCTCTCTCTCTCTCTCTCTCTCTCTCTCTCTCTCTCTCTCTCTCTCTCTCTGCGTGTGTGTTCTAGGAGGACATCAACTACCCGAACACAATTGCAGTCAAGAATACCACCACGCTCAAGGTATGTATGTATCTATGTATCTATGTATGTATGTATGTATGTATGTACGCATGCATGCATGCATGTATGTATGTACAGGTGGACGCTGAGATCTCGCCCGGAGTGAGTTAGTCGACCTGGTTACTATTGTCCAGAGAGAAATACAGCATGCAGCTCTAGCGGGAAGTTGTTCGTTTCTCCTGGCTAACTTCACACGAAGTTGTCGATGTTTCGTGGCTAACTTCACGCACATGTAGGGTGACTGCAGGAAGTTGTCCAACCAACTTACCTAGCACTGCTGCTCGTGTTTAGCCACGTGTCTTGAATGTCTTAGAAGGTGAGGAAGCGCATGCAGAACATTGTAAAGCTTGGGTTTGGTTTCCACTGGTTGTAAATTTACTGTGTTAAGGAGTATTCTATTAGATGGTGGAGGAGAATAAGATTCGCTTAGTTTCAGGCTAGCGTTGAGATCATAGAAAAGTGATGTACAGTTCATTGATATATGATCGATTAAATATTTCGTGGTTGTAGTTACGGTTCAAGAAGAAGAAGAAGAAAAAGAAGAAGAAGAAGAAGAAGAAGAAGAAGAAGAAGAAGAAGAAGAAGAAGAAGAAGAAGAAGAAGAAGAAGACGAAGAAGAAGAAGAAGAAACAAGAAAGAAAAGAAGAATGAAGAAAGAGAAGGAGGAAGGAGGAAGGAGGAAGAAGAAAGAAGGAGGAGGCGGAGAAGGAGGAGGAGAAGAAGGAGGAGGGGACACTAAGCCTTCGTGATGAAAGGTACCCACTAGTGTCGGAAAATCTGAACATAAATCTGGACAAGTGAGAAGCCGGCTCCAGTCAACGTCACAGCCTCTTCCCGCGAGTACTTACTACCTTACTGTAAGTTATTTCATAACATAGGTAATGCAAAACGGACGGCGGTAAGTGGTACAACGCCACGTATTAAAAAATATATAAATCATAGGGCCTGAGGGCTGCCATTGTCACTCAACAATGTGGTTTCCTAGTGATGTAATGACCAAAATCGAACCACTGGAAATTAAATAAAAGTATTTAGGCGTTGCGTGCGGTGCTAAAACTGAAAGTAACAGAAATAGCTATTGAAGAGCTCCAGAGAGTGAAAACTCCTGTCGGTAGATAGAAAAACTGTTATTTTTTGAATTCAAGTTTTGGCTTTTTTGGCATGTTTCAGTGTATGTATGGCTGAAACACGATCGGTATGTAGCCGGATAATGTGGAAGCGGCACCGACCGCACTATGTCCCTGCCAGCAAAGGATCTCCCGGCCGCAATCACCACAGAGTATCCACAGCCGTCCCAAACGGAATGTGCAAACCTCCCGAGACTCCTACAGCATGCACTCCAGGCTAGTGCTTATACTTCGAACCATACGGTACTACTGGCGGACCCAGATGAACCGGACATCATCAGCTTCGCTTATGATGACAAACACTTGGTGCCAGCACTTGATCAGGCCTTGGAGAAGGCGATACTAACATGCATCTGGAACTGACTACGCCACCTCTTCCACACACCACTCAATCAGTGCTGCACTGGTGACTCAAATTGACAGTAAAAGAAGATCCCCCTGGACCCGCTCCTACAGCCCCAGCACGAACCGCCAGTAGTATCGCGATACACATCGGTAGTACTTTGGTCAGGAACATGCCGCACACATTGCCTCTATCTCCCCATTCACTGACGCACAACACACCACTGTCCCAACTTATGCACTTCAGTCGTTCACATGGAAAGACAGGGAAATCGTCATCTTGCACCTCCTCACACTCATAACCTTCGCCGAGACGACTGCACAGGATACTGAGCTCCACCTATGCTTCCTCAACCTAATAAGATTGTCTGACCTCAAAAGGACAGACGTAGAGATGGTGGGATGATGGTTCGAGGACCAAGCTCAGCTTTGAGCATTACCCTCGCAATCCCCAATCCCACCGCCCGAGCCGTTAGCCCGCGGCGGATCACTGCCCCTCCCCTCCGGGATCCTCCACTCCATCCACCCGCAGCCGGCGATGCAGCCCTTGGACTCACCACTTCCAGGCCAATAGTACCCGGAATCCCACGAACAAGTAGACGGTTGGACCTTCCAGGTGATACAGTGTCAGACACAGGAGAAGATGAAGAATGACCCACCCCCGCTACGGACCGCCCCTGAATAGACGCTGGAACAATTTCTTACACCTAGACTCTTAACATGCGGCAGCATCTGGGAAGAAGTGATATCTACGCTGACCTTATCGGAGGAAGATACAAACAGACTGACCCTTTGCATGCTCCTCTCTACAACGACGGTCGTCACCTATGATGATCGGAGTATAAGCTGGTCGTGCAACAGAAAGGACCTCCCCCCCTCGATCTTGATCATGGACTACAGGGACATCTTACAGCTAATCAAACGAGGACAGGATGGGAAGTCCTTCTCGTAGATCCCGGACGGGCACTACTCATGCACGATTAGGGAAAACGCGCGACTTTTCTACCGAATCCTACCCCCAATACGGAATATAAACCATGCCAAGTCCCAAGATGTTGGCTGACATACCTCCGCATCGAACGGGATCTAGTCGCAGGGGTGATCTCAAGGGCATCTGAGGACATCCGCACGGTCCGCGTAGACCTATGGTGTGCTAAGGATGCCGCCCTGCAACTGCGTCCCGCCGACGACCGACAAGCGATACGCCTGGTACTCCAGGCCTCCAACATGATAGGTACTGTCACCCGATACCACACTACCGCGACCAAGAATTCCTTATCCAAGTGGACACGCCTGACCTCAGCCCAGGTGACATTCCTAGCGAGAGTGAACGCCGAAAGAGAGGAACGCTCTATCATAGACGGTCCCGACCGCCGCTGGAAATTCATCATGCAACGTGTCATCACGCAACCACCCCTCCCAACTGAGGAGGAGATCCTCCTTATAGCCATCGAAGACGATCTCGCGGAAGCCCAGCGACGCACCGCCAAGCAACCCCGACAAGACACCCAGAGTACCTACAGCTCGGAACCAGCCCCAGGAGTGATGGATTACCTCCCTGTCTGGCGGAGGGTACAAAACAGCAGCTCTAACATACACCAGGAATTCATGCTCCTCTGATGTCACGACGCCAGCCACGTCGCCCATCGGGTTGGCAGTGGATGAATCTGCATCTATAGCTCCGGAATGACACCACCTCTGCGAGACTACACCGAAGCGAACTACATCCCAGAAGTCAGGCACTCACCAATGAACTAGCCTACCGTCTTGGCATGACCCCTCTTCTGCCCTTCCAGAGTGGAGAAGTCTGACCCTACGATGACGAGATACCGATCCACGACCAGGACGCGTGCAGGGAAAGATGTTGCGAATGCCCCTGCCACGGCCGCCCCCCTCGATTTCCTTCCAGGAAAATATAGACTCCACATGGAGGCCACCCTTCCCTTTGACGCCCAAATACCACTGAAGGCGGACTTCTGGCGACGCGAAGACATCACCACGGCGATTCTACCGCGGAAAGCCATCGAGGATGTCAAGAATCACACCGGTTGACTCACAGACGACATTATTCACTGCCTCACTAGCATCGAGGAGGAAGCACTGATGCACGGCTCCCTTATAATTGGACCCAACCTGTCCTGGCAGGTACGCACCAAGGATGAGTACACCCTCCTCAAGGCCCTGGGACGCCGACCCATCGACCGGCGTTACCAACATTTTCTCATACTAATAAACGTATCAAATCAACACTGGCTCTTCATGCTGATCTCCGTCACTCTACAACGACAAGGTCCAGGAACAGCTTGTGGACTTGAAGTCCTAAAGCTCGGCGACCAGGCTAGCAAATCAAAACCGCTCATCCTCATCCTTGACTCCCTCTTATCCTGCACGGCGAAGCTTAAGCTCGACTTCACCGTGGTGATCAATGCCTGGGTCGACAACCTACGGAAGGCTAGTTTCCTTGAGCAAGACTCTACCTCGGGGTACATCCATGCTCCTATCCCGGAGCAGGCGAAGGGATCAGGGGACTGTGGCCCCCATATGCTCTTTCACATGACACGAGCAGCAAACCACTCATCGGACCTCCAGCTGGGTAATATCAACCAGACTGACTGGGACGCCAAGGCAGCTCTCTTACCGAACTTCAAGACTAAAAGGAACCGACTGTACTGATTCTTGACTGAGCGAGTCAAACGAAAGAAACGTCCCCCGAAGGGGGAAAACTCGGATGTGGAGGAGGACGACGAAAATGAAAAGAGAATGAAAGGAGAAAGGCAGGGGAAAGCCAGAGCTGGCGCTGGCACTGGCAGTAAGGGAGACGCAGCCCAGAATGCCGACCACCTGGCGCAGACACATCCGGCTACGACATCTGCAAACCCCTCCACCGCCCTGAACATCCACATTGGACCAGGGATACCCAGCGAGCTTAAGGGCGCCCCAACGACGCAGCAGCTTCAAGGACGAATACATAGCACCCCCCCTTCCTCCTCTCCTGAGAGTAAGGAGACGGAAAAGGAAGAGAAGAAGCAGCCATGGCTCACGTTTGGTACGACCCTGAATGATCCTTCCCGATAAGCGGAATGGATCAGGCTTTCATCGTTGGCATGGAGGATGCTCACATACAAGGCTCAGCTCCAAGGGACAGACGTGAGGGTGGCCCAAGCCACTGGTCGTCACTGGTTACGGCCCCTCACGGACCGTACCTGCCCTGCCCTCGCCATTTATTAGCCCTCCATCCATCCCCAAGGACCCCATTTCCGACAGAGGAGAAGACCCTCCGGTTACGTGGCCCTTCATTCCGTGGACAGCAACCCGGGCGTGGGGATATAATCCAAAGCCATCTATGACCATAGATATGAACAACTGCAAGTCGCGATCCACCAACAAAGGCTGAGGGGACGCAACATGACATCAAGCATCATTGTGATAGCAATAGGATCAAAAGGATATATCTCCGAAAACGTACAATGAACTCCGCTTTGTCCTAGTATCGAAAGCTGTAATACATGACATTATCAGCGGGATGACCAAGATTTGCCACGACACATTCCTCCAGGCTTGGAAATTCATTCACAGTGCAGACGCTACGAGGTAAACACCGACAGGGTTTACCAGGGTCATCCCAACAGGTTCAACGAAGAGACTGTGTCCTCCAGTCCCACCGGACAAGTCTGGGCAGGAATCATCGCACGCCTAGCGGTCTCGGGGGTTGTCGGGTCGGACAAGTCCGGGACAAGGGAAAACCTCTGGTCGAGACTGCCAGCCAGTGAGTCTTCCGATCCCCGTGACCGACATCTCAGCCTGTGGAATCTTCCCCCGTCTTGTGTCCTTCACCCAGGCCAGGGCTCTACACTCTATACCAGCTGCAGGGACCTTGCCTCGTGCCAAGTTTGCACTCTATACCACCGACCTCAAGATCAAGGCACTCGACTCTCGTGCTAAATTTGAATTGTCTCCCTGTCGTTAAAGACTATTCTCTTTCTTCAAATTTTTTTCAAACCGGCTCCAACTCCACTTGGAGGAATCAGGCCTATCCTTTTCCCTTTCCCGTCGTGCCACCAGCCCAGATTTTTCACGGCTCCCGACCCCCCTTCGACACCCAGTATTGTTACCGGATTCTTCTGCTCTTGGCCCCCCCTTCAGCACCCAGTACCGATACCTGATCCTCCGGCGTTCAAGCTCTTTCATCCTACGACGAAGCCTCCCCTCACTTTCTCTCCCTCCTGGTGTAGCGGCTTTGCAGTCCAAGGGAACCCGCTGGTGATTTACGACCAGGAGATCGCGAGTAAGACCAGAGACGACTCTTCCCGGTGTTAGAATACTATATCGTTCCGGGTCTCGCGATCGTGTGTGTGTGTGTGTGTGTGTGTGGCGCCCCGCTACTTGGACCAGTCTACGATGAAGCCCCTCCCGGAACGTCCCAGCCCACGATGGGACCAGATGAATATTTACGACCAGGAGAACGTCAGCAGGACCAGAGACGACCCTTCCCGGTGGCGCCCCGCTACTTGGACCAGTCTATGATGAAGCCCCTCCCGGAACGTCCCAGCCCACGATGGGACCCGATGAAGATTTACGACCAGGAGACCAGAGACGACCCTTCCCGGTGTTAGAACATTTTATAGTTCCGGTTTTTCTTTTATCTTCCCTTCTACCCCCCCTTTCCCTCCCTCATATCTGTTCCTCATGCTTTCTCCTACATACCACGTCGTGTATCCCATGACCGAGAGGTAGGATACGCACAGATCCTAGCGGGCAGCCACGCCTTTGGGCCAGACGCTTCCACTTCCCCAAATACTCGGGCCTTGTGCCTCGATATCCCTGAGGTTGTCGGTTAATTTACGGATCCCATGCTCCCACTACGGATTTGGGTAGGAGTACTATCTCTCCTATTGACCATCAACTTTGCAACCAGACAAAAAATTCACTGCCGGTGATCAGGAGAACTAGGAGAAGAGGGAAACATTAATTTTAAGTCGGTCACTGATGAGGCATCCGATGTTCTGCCAGCTGTGTGGCGAGCGTGCCTTGTTTTGGGCAAAGACGGTATAAGATCACTGACTGAAAAACAACTTTCATTTTTCGGTGGCAACTTGATCAACAGATGACTTCAAGTCACCTTTTATATACATCCGACCGGCCCGTGGATCCGGCGGACTACTGCCACCGTGTCAAGTTATTTAATAATATTAATACAATGATCATCTAGTACGATATTTAATATTCGATAACTGTCACTGTGACTCCTAACGACTCGGACTCGGACTCGGATATGAAGACTCACAGCGTAGGCTGAGGAATACTAGTACCTAAAGTAGGTCCTGTCTTATCAGACTGAGCACTTTAACGACCGGCCAAAACCACTACCGTTGACACTTTACTGGTTTTGACCAATCCGTTAGATTCTTCTCTGCACGACGTTTCGACTTCACTAACTAGCTTTAGATTTCGTCCAGGAATGACTTCAAACGATTTAATCAAAGTTTTTACAGCAAATGCCATTTTCCCCTTCTCGGCTGCCTTTTTCCCATGATATGCAGAAAACAGCAAAATCTGTGAATTTCGGGGAGCACAGTCAAGAGAACATAAAAATGATATTTTCCGTGCACTGCGTGCACAGCCATTAGGCTCAGAAAGACTTTCCAAAATGAAAGTTCAGGACTTCCACTTGAACACCAATGACTTGAACTTGAAGCCACCTTCAAGTACTTTGCACATTTAACTTCAAGTGTCGCCTAACAGCTACTCACAATCTACGTTCACCCAAGATCGTACTTTGCAAACCAAGTCTGCAAACCAGTAGAAATCAACGTAAATAACGAAGTAGCTATTTACTGGTATTTCACCTACTCTTAGGAGTTAGGGCTGTTTGCAGCCATAGAGTCTTTTAATAAGAGTTCGTTGTGTATTTATCCCTTGGGGTTGTATCCAAACTCACAATTCGAATTTTCCTTTCAAGTGGAAACTGCACACACGAGTTTTGTGTGCTCTGTCGACAGATCGATTTGAAAGCACCTCCTACAAGGAAGGTACTACTCAACGAACGTGGAAGATCAGAGGTCATCAAAAACCACATATGTGAGACAGATCGTTCACCTGTCTTTGCATTTTTGTATCGTATTTCTGTTCTTCCACACTCTATGCAGTCGACCAACACAGTATGTGTTTGGTTTTTGTTTGTGTTAGGGGCACCCCCTTATCACCCAGCAAGATCATCCTCTTTGCTCCTCATCGTGCTCTACAAGTGTACCAACGCTACCTGGCCTACCCCTGGCGACGTGGAATGTTCGCCAACTCACGCCACGACGATCCCCTGTCGCGTATCCGCGAGCACAAGAGGAAATGCTTGGACCCTTTTACCATACTGGGCGTCTACCATGGTCTTCTGCCCTCCGAAAAGAAGTTTCTGAAGGAAGTAGAGGAAGGTAAATCTACTCCTCTCACTACGGACCTCTCGTGGACGCAATCAACGCAGTTCAAAGGGGATTTTTCATCAACTACTCTGGTGAATACAGAAACGTTCTACTCAAGGCAATCAAGGACAAGCAAACAAATTTGCTTCATCTACCATTGGTACCAACACCATCACTCACGCTGATGTGCAATCCCAACGTGTATTTGGGACCTACAGGCTCTGCAGCTCAACAGGATGCTCTCTGGAACCAACTGGGTACTCTCATCCCTCTCGAGGTATATGTTAATCATTTACCTATTTCGACGTCGATGCCTGGAGCACCTGGATCACTTCATGGATTGGTATTTCCAGCCCCTGCAAGCACCCCAGTTACCGTGTCCCCATCGACCCTGATTGGTTCGACGCCAGCAACAGCCCTGGGAAGTATTCCTCCGGGACTTGCACCGCTGACTCACCCATCAACGAGCCCGACTGCGCCTACTGCACCATCAACGGCTGCAACATCGCCCCCCGTAGCTACCCCATCGATGGCTTTTACTCCAGTTACGATGCCCGCAGGTGCAACAGCAATAGCCCCCATTGGTAGGGTGCTTCCTATCACCCTGCCGGTCTGTTTGCCCACCCCGGAAGTCTAGCAAGTGGAGCGACACCCCTACCACAACGTGTACCGCATCCATCGCTGGCATCCATCGTGGCATCTCGCCCACCTGCTCCATTGGTCAATCGAGCACTGTCCGTGACTGACCCAGCTTTCACGTCACCATTTCGACCGATAATTGGCTCCTTTGGACCCAGACCGGCCTTTGCTCCATTGACAGCAAATTTGACTGATTCGTCAGGCTCAACCCCCGCTACATTGACGCCGGCACGCCCAACGCCTCGCATCTCGATGGGTACAACCATGCAAGGTAGTAGAATCACACTGAGCCCTCTCTTCCCCGTTGTGGAAGAAGCTTACTTGACCTGCTCGCTGGTGGAACGAACCCTCCCGTGGAGGACCAAGGTGGAGTCCCTGTGACTGCAACAACTGGTAATGCAACAGTGGCAACTCCGGCTCCCGCGAGCTCGTCATCAAGCTCATCTTCAAGCCCGGCATCGAGCTCAACATCGAGCTCGCCTGCAGGTTCGTCACCTGATCCATCGTCCGGTACGACGATTGCGACTCAGCCACCGGCCCCTTCGACGGAAAATGGCCCTCCGGGGACGGCTACACCATCCACGCCATCGTCCGGGAATGAATCCTCGTCAGCATCGTCGACAACAAGAGTGCGATCGTCCACCTTTGCAGGTGTTCCACCCCGCATGCTACACATGATGGCCCGAGTTCGATCCCTCTTCGTGATGACCCGCCCGACCACCGCGCCAGGACCTGACGTTGCTACTCAAGCCCGCGAACTTGCATTCAACTTGCAGTTGACCAACTTGTCAATGCTGTTGGCATGCAACCGCATCATCGACACAGCGAACAAGTGGGGAGACAAGACTGCAATGGCCCTCATGGACGCATATTGGACTCGGTACATTCGTGTCACTGACGAACGCACCCGCGTCTGGAGCATCATTCCGTACATTCATGGAATATTTCATGGAGCTGTTCAAGGGACGACTGGACAAGGGAGACACGAAGCGATCAGCTCTGCAAGCCCTTAAACTTCGACGCTTCAAGAAGGAAAGCCTCGCAGGATATGTAAATCGTTGCATCACAAGCTACGAGACGGCCCATGCAGCTGGCTACCAGACAGCTGACTTCAATCAAGTCCGCGATGTGTCTCGGATGCTTACGCCCATGGAACGAGAGCGATAGACCCTATACGCCACCGAGATATTTAAAGCAATTGGTGTCGCATGGCCCCGCAATCTCGCTGACCTTCTGCCCTGGACCAACTCCCTTGATCTCTATTGCATGGAAGAATATTGACCCTAGATGGAGAGTACTACGAAGCCCTCGTCGGCCGCCACATACAAGCGACTACGGGAGCGCACTCCTCGTCCGACGCCTTCCACCTTCTCCCGTGATTCAACCGTCAAGGTTGACACTCGTCAGAAGAAACCGCGTAGGACGCAGCAGGAAAACAAGGAGAACAAACGCCCTCCTCGTCAGAAGCGCAAGGCTGACGCCATGTCGATGGCTCAACCGGCTGCATCACCGGATTGTGGACGCCCCAACAAGCGGACTAAGACGGACAAACCAGCCCCGACTACGAAGAAGACGGCAACACGCCCACCCTTCACCAAGGCGAATGCGATTGCCATCCCTTCAAAGAAATCGTCGATGGTTACGGCCGCCACCAAGTCCGCCCCGACCTCGCCAAAGCGTCCACCCTTCACCGGGATTCCATGCTCCTACTGCAAGGAACTTAACCAGTTCCTCAAGCCGAATCAGACCCCGAAGCACTCGCTTGAACAGTGCAAGCTGCGACAACAGCGTTGTCAGGACGAAGGCAAGCATTGCAACTGGAAGCCATCCTCGGCCGCCACGCGGAAGCAGCCACGGGCTTTCCACATGACGACGCGCGCGGCGTCTCAGGAGTCACGACGCCTACTCCGCATTTCCACGACCCCGACCGTTGTCTGCGGAAATATATACGTACGCAAATCATTGCGCCCGTCCCCGGAAGAAGACATCATCGGTAAGACTACATGCGTTCTAGACTCGGCCTGCAACTGCAAGGGCGTAGCCCTCCTCGACTGGGTAATACACCAGGGACTTGAGATTGTGTCGCTCCCAACCGTCGACGCACGCTCATCTGTGGGTATTGATGCTACTCTTACTGAAGGCATTGAACTCTTCGTTTCGGCCACGCCGACGTCTCCGCTTCATGCCATCACGATATATATCTCAAGCCACCTTCCCGAAGGTATGAACTTGCTTCTCGCCAACGAGGTCTCGGCCCAGCTTAACCTCTCCATTGACGACGCGCAAGCGATCCGGCCCACGGACTACATGCCCCTGAAGCCGCCTTCCAAGCAGATCGTCTACGAGACGGAGTTCCATCTCTTCGAGATGCCACTTCAAGTCGGTGATTTACAACTTGCTACGGTTAGCTACGACTTTCGCGCTACAACGTTGGCGAAAGAGACGTCCTACTCGGTAGTCAAATTCAAAAAAAATCATCGACCGCCGTCCCAAACTGCAGCTCCCTTTGAACTCCCACGACCTTCTGTCTACTTCGAACGCCCACCTCTATGGCCGCCAAGTCAACCTGTTTATGTCTTCACGTAAAAGAAGACCTTGCGACGGCAGCGTTGGATGGCCGGTTCGCAATGAAGAAGACGAAGATGCCAGTGAAGAGGTCGAGGAGGTCGAGGAGCAAGACAAAGAAGCAGCAGAAGCAGCTGAGGACGACGAAGAAGGCTACGACGACATAGACTCTGTAGAAGAAGAGGAGGAAGAAGTAGAACTGGCAGTCGAAATGCTTGAAAAAGAGAGCGAACAGGACAACGAGAGCCAAGCCAGCCATCCTACGCCCTCGCAAACTCAACACATCACTCATCGCGCCTGAAGCGGAAATTTGGAATCGAAGAGACCGGGTACTCCTCCTTCCAAACGACAGAAACTGGAGGCATCCTCAACTCCAGAAGAGTCTCCATCTCCAGCGGCTGCGACAGCTACGCCTTCCACGAGTGGATCGGCCCAGGGATGGAAAGACACGCCTCCCTCTCAAGTGGGAAATACGCCGAATGCCTCTCAGATTGGAGTTAGCCCTTGGCGTTTATCAGCTTGGAAAAGGGAAGACGCACTGGCACGACAATACCTCGCTCAACTTCGAGGCAAGCCTTCGAATACGAGACGCTCTTTGAGCTATCGGGCATCACCATGATCGCCATCATCATCATCATCATCAGCGTCATCATCATCGTTAGTGCCGCCCGCTCCGACTTTGACTACGCCATCTACGGCCGCCTCTTTGGCGCTTCCTCAAGCTCAGTCTTCGTCATCATCGTCGTCATCAGCACTACGAGTGGCGACCGCAGATTGTATGCCGGCAAGACCAATAAGCGATGGCCTTGCTCGTGACCTCAAACAAACTCAGGGATCACCAGTTCCTCGATTGCCGCTCCAGACCGAAGCACGTGCTCCGGTCCCGGATCCGGAACCTGAGGCAGCCGAGCCATCCCCATAGGAAGTGTTCGGCCCATTGGCATAAGAATCCGACTACGGAGCGTAACTACTGGTAGTAGGCCGTCCCTGCTTGCAAATGTGTCCTCCAATGTCGGACGCGGCCCTCTACACGAATACCCGAGCCGCAGGCTCGCGGGATTCGAAGCACCGCCAATGACACCAAACGCCCGTCGTGCGATCGGAGATCCCTTTCAACTTCGACGAGCTGAAGTCCTGACTCCAGTCCCCACTTTACGCGCAGGTCAGAACCCACAGCAGACGTACAAGGAGGTCCGACCGGTACCAAACGTATAGATACCTCCAAGCTTTATCCCCGAACGCAAAGAAGAGGAAAAGGCCTCTGCTTCGGACGAGGACTTATGGATCGTCAAGGAAGTATACGCGAACTACTTCCCAACTATGGGATCCGTTTGCTTCGTGGGCACATACCCCAGTTGTCCACACCTCGGTTATTGGGTCCCGGAACAAATGATCACTAGCCAAGGACTATGGCCCGACAACATCACTCCAGTAAGCGGCGGTTGGGACTACCCTCGAGTGGAACGATCGTTGCTGCGCACGGCGGACCTACCAAATCCCACCACCAGAAAATGACATCCACTGGAGATGTGCGGAGCAGATGGTCTTCCCGTATACAGACCACTGCAACTTTATCGCAAACGCGCTCCTGGCACGAACTTTCCTCCCATGGACTGCAGCACCGAACCAGGCTTCGAGTTCATCCTCGAGTTTATCTATGAGCGCCTCGTCAAGCTCGACAGCAAGCTCACCTTCGAGCACAACTTCGAGCACAACTTCGAGCACAACTTCGAGCACAACTTCGAGCACAACTTCAAGTTCGTCCTCAAGCTCGACATCGAACTCGTCGTCCACCACGGCGCCTCCACGCACCCGGGAGAGTCAGATCTACATACGTACGGACCCTCGCCAGATGTATGGGAACACCCCTTGGGGTGGTTCTGATATCGAATTTGGTGATGCCACGTTCGGCCTCAGTCGTGACAAATCTACGCTCCTCATGCAACGCTACTGGCCTCCTCGCAACATTCCTTATGAGATGGACCATTCGACATTCTCCGACTTCACGTTGGGAATGGGTCTTATCGACAACGGTGCGATTGCAAGACACGGCGTCGTCAACACGGAAGCCATCTGCCTAGTCAGAGTTAAACGCTTGCGCCAACGCCTCCTTCAGAAAGAAACAGTGGTCCAGGACGTACTAACAAAGGAAACCGTGGAAAAGATCCTCAACCATCCGAAAGGCGCAAGCACGATGCATGGATTTTTGAAATCGCCTTTGAAGGCCACCATCTTCCGCTTTGGCCCGGCACATGGACGAAGTACTGCGCAACTTCTGTGTACAGCCCTCGTTGGCCGCCAAGTGGAGCCTACCGGAAACGTGGACTATTTCCGCACCGGTATGGTGTATCATCCGGAGCGACCTTGGGGATACAAAGCGTCATCGTACTTACTTGGGACTCATTGTCGGCAACACCCCAAGAACAGCACCCCGAAACACCATTATGGACGCGCTTTCCGAAGGTGAGTTGCTTTTCCCGTGGAGTTGCATGGAAACCCCGTCTACAGGCCAATACAGTATGGCTCCGGGATTCGGCACCGCATTATACCAACGCTACTCGTTCAAGTTACCAACACGAGAACGCTGTTTCGCACTTCAGCACTACTTCCACCGACTCCCTTGCATTGATCCCATATGGCTGAAGATCACTGCGACGGACTCTTACTACGACATCTGCACGGTCGACCTCCCGCGGAACTATTTCAACCATAGTTCCCTGTCCATCTACTACATGAATAAGCGTGACGAAGAGTTCTTCGACAATATCCACTAACACAATTGGCAGGGATTAACGCGAGGAATAACATTCAAGGAAGGTACATGGTCACTAGGAGGCCGAAACAGCACAAACCTTACCAACTACCTTCAACAGTGCCCAAACTGGATCGATCCACAGAATCCAGATGCCTCCCACTTAAATGGCCCACAACATTTTACTGGAATCGATACGACAACGTGGAGTGGATTATAGCTCAAATCGCTATTTATCTTATCGCCAGCCAGACCGGCAAGCGCTTCAGCCGCGAAATCCACGTAGTCTACCATCCTCCGGGCACCCCCCCCCTGCGACTATGACATGGTCAACCCGTACTCGCGAGAAAAACGTTTGAAAGGTTATCCTTCTGGCGTCCCATGCCTTCGCAGACGGATGAACTACCACCCCAATGCCCACATCCGGAGATGGGCGCCGGGGAACGCAGAATCGGCACTACCGGTGGATCAACATACAAACACGGGCCGCTGGATCAATCTGAAGGCAGCCGAAACTACAGAACGCCTCCGCAAGTTCTATTGCGAAATGAAGATGTCTCAGTCGGATCTTCAAGCCGAGGCACTTCTGAACCTGCCCCTCTCGATTCACACGCTGAGTCCACTGGAAACACGCGGACACTACCGCATTGGCTTCCCCCAGGGGATGTTCATCGACCCTGGATTCGACGTGTGCATGATCCCGGATGGACAGTCCGGACTACCGGATCCAGCAGCTGCCCGATCGACGTCGAAATGCTCGACGACGCGATATTCGCCCCAGCTTCCGGCGCCAGCTCTAGCAGTTCGAGCTCTAGTAGTTCGAGCTCTAGTTCGGGCTCCACGCCTACCACCACTTCGGGATCAGTCCCCGCTCCGACACCCGGTACACAGAGTACTGCAAGCACGCTGCCTGCACCTACTCCACCTAAAGTCGCAAAGACAGCCTGTAACACCAGACCGCCGACTCCGTACCGGAGAAAGACGACGACGACGACGAGTCAAAACCGGACTCGCCCATAGCCAACCACCTGCGGCCACATCTTCATCGTCATCGTCTTCTTCGACTGCGGCAACATCACCGTCATCCTACGCCATGCACCTACGTTCCCGGCCAAGGCAACAAGCGGAATGGCTCGAAACGAAGTACGCCCCTGTCGAACCAGCCCCTCAGCCTATCTACCCAGGTATGTTCCGTCTTGCTGCCATCGATCCCGACCTACGAACGGACATGCGCCTAAAGATTTTGAAGCAGCTCAACTTTTATGCGCACATGAACTGGATTTGTTGCGTCTCTTCTGGCGGACTCAACGCGGCTACAGCCAACCTTACAGACAAGCTAGACCCGGATCAGCAACGCTACCTCTGGTACAACTTGGACCATTGGATCGATGTCGGACAACGATCGGGTAATCCTCTTCTCCAACGTGAGCCAGACTTCGACGCCGGTACCCGACAAGATCTTCCTGATGGCCTCTTTGCCTTCCGCGCGTCACGTAAAGCATGCCTTACGCCCCATTTACCATGGTGTATTTGTATAGCTAAACACTGTAGTAAGCCCTCCGTTCTACCTACACAGCCACCATTTTGGCTTTCCGCTATCAACCCCAGCCTACACACCTACTTACGACGGGAGATCCTTTCGGAACTCAACTACTTCAGCAACTGCGGCCTCATCATCCCGTACTCTTTGGATCGCGCTTTCTTCAACGCATCAGGAGCCATCAACGGTGTGGCAAGCGTCAAAGACAAAGAGCGCGTCTGGCGAAGACTCGCTGAACTCGTCGTAAAGGGGAAAAATAGTGTGGACCCTATTTGGTGTTCAATCGATACCGTACCATCACTCAACAGTAACCAGTTCGCTTATAATGTCCCTGACGGCATTTTTGCATGGCAAGCGCTTCACCCCAACAACACACATCAAGTGTGGTGTAAGTGTGGCTACGGCGATTGCCTTCACATCGACACTACTGTCGCTACTGGGACACGCAAGCCTAAACCGAAACCAGCGGGGGTTGCCACAAAGACTACTTCGATCCCGCCATGGCGGAGCTCGCTGCAACATGCCCGGACCCGCGCATGCTTTACTGTACGGCAACTACGGTTAGTGGAACACAGACCACCCCGTGGATTCTCATTTCTGAGAGACTTTGCCACGACTTTCTAGATAAATAGGCCCCCAAACTTACCGCGCCGCCTGCGCCCAAATACGCACCTGAAGTCGTCAACTCCGGCCTCACTGCAGAACAACAACGACTTCTATGGGCCCTCCTCGGAGAATTCGACGATGTCTTCCAAGACAAAGCAGGTGTCTTCAACCACACTGTCGTGTCGCTCATCCTCAAACCGGGAGCTAAACCAATTGCGGTGCAATGCCCAAATTCGACTCCAGCGGTAAACCAATACCTCAAAGGTTGGGCGATGGACGTTCTTTAACTTACAGCCGGCCTCTGGTCCATGGCCTCCGCAAATTGTGCCTGGGCTAGTCGAGCCTGCCCCGTAGGAAATATTGAAGACTTAGCAAAGGAGGTCATCCGCGACATACGCAACGTCTACGACTACCGCGGTGCCAACGACAACCTCCACCTGCCTGTGCCAGGTTTACCCAACCCAGATCAATACCGCGAACGCTTCGCGGGCTGGCACTAGTATCTCAGCTCTATCGACATGGTCGACGGCTTCAGGCATCTGAGACTCAATCCAGATGACGGTAGCCGCGATATTCTCGCTGTTTGGACACCCTTAGGACTCCTGGTTCCTAATTTTATGCCTCAAGGTTTTCACCGCGCCCCGGGAGACTTTCAACGCGCTATGGATAAGTCCTTCAACCATTTGGACTTTTGGAATAAATCCGCGTCGGCCTACCTCGACGACGTCACAGACGGCTCCAACGACTTCGATACCAATCTTCGCGAACTCCGATGCATCTTTCAAGCCATGCGAGACTCCGGCCTCCACGGTTCGGCCCGGAAACTACGCTTAGGCTATCGCGAGCTCAACATTCTGGGCAAACGCTGCAGCAAGAAAGGTATCGCAGCAGATTCTTCCAAGGTCGACGCTATTCTCAAGCTGGCCGACCCATCCAACGTTTCCGAAGTCCGATCAGTGTTAGGTATGACCAACTTTATCCAAGCCCATATCCCTGACTATTCCCGATTAGTGGCACCTCTGACCAATCTTCTCAAATCCACTCACGCTCAGCCCTCCGGTGCCCCCTACCTGACCCGAGATGAGCGGAAATGTATGAAGTAGCTCCGCCGTGTCCTCACTACGCTCCCCATCCTGGTGAAGTATGAGCCATCGCAACGACTCTACCTCCGGACGGACGCAAGCCAGATCGGCATCGGCGGCGCACTTCACAATGGCCCAGAGCGCAACGCTCCGGTCATCCAGTACTTCTCCCAGAAGCTTACAGACACGCAAACACGATGGGCTACCTACGTTCGTGAAGCCTACGGCGTCATCTACGGTATTCAACAGTGCCGCTACTACATCGATGCCAGCGATCACGAACTCACCATCGTCACAGATCACCGTCCCCTTTTGTGGCTATGGCACGCTCGCAGCCCCATGGTTGTCAACTGGATTTTGGAGCACCTTCAAACGATTCGATTCAAAGTCGAATACCTACCAGGTAAACAAAACCAACTCCCCGACGGTCTCTCACGTGTCCCTTGCATCGCCCCCGGCCAGCCCACCTTGATTGGCGAAGCCGAGGCGACTCTCCAGCTCTTATCCACCATTCCGGCACCCCGAGCAGGCTCTACCCTTTGGTTAGCAGTTGAAGGCACGCACGCGGCCCTGGATACCCGTCTCAAGTCCCTATCTTGCCGCACGCGGCGGCCCCACTCTACGTAGCATTCAAGCCCCATGGGACTTGGCCATTGTCATTCCCTCTGCTGAACGCTCCCGGATGGTTGCCCGCGACATGTTTGCTCTCCGCAAGCCCTTCGCACTGCTCATGCCTCAAGACTTGGTTCATTGCGTTCCCGATGAAACTCTTCCAGAGACGATCGTCGAGCAATGCCGCAAGATCTTGTTCCTTTACGACAACCTCGTCTGGCTCGTACATGGACTTGGAATGGAGCAACACTATATCTATCCTCTCGTTGCTACATCGCATGCACAGCGCGTTACACGCCAGGAAATCATCAACCGACACTCGTCCCCGGAGCGCTACATTTGGTTCCGCACAGACGGTACGGATATCATGCATCATAACGTCCTCGCCGCCCTCCGTGACTGCCATTTTTGCCAACTAGTCCACGCGCGCCTGACCCTTAACCACGGCCGATATTCATCGCTCACATGGACGCATCAAGGACAGGGCATCGGCCTCGACCACGTTCACATCGGCATCCCCGGCGTCACCTTTCAGTACATACTGACCATCGTCGATCTTTTCTCGGGATTTCTCCAATTCATCTCATGCGTCTCCACATCCGCGGAAGAAACAGTGGAACTCATCCTCAATCGATGGGCCTACATCTTTGGTTTTCCGGAATCCATCTTCTCCGATTATCATAGTTCTTTCGTTGGCACGTTGGCCAAACGATTTTGCAGCGTAGCCGGCCTCGAATGGCTCACCACCGCGCCCTACTCGCATCATCAACTCGGCTACGTTGAATGCCGCCAGAAAGCAATCCGCACGGCTATCCAGTCTCTCCCTAAGGCAGAAAAGACCAGCTGGCCTAGCATCATCCCTTCTCTCTCCTTCGCTCAGAACACATACGTTTCTACAGCAACCGGCTACTGCCTTTGAAGGAAATTGCTCGCCCGCAAGCCCCGCTTCACGTTGGACTTCTTCGACTCGCCGGAGATTGTTAATGCCCGCGCTACCGCTTCCAGCGCCGCCCTCGACGCATCACCGACACTGTCAATACAGTCGGCCGAACAGATCGCACTGTTGAACAGCGCCCGCACCGCTGTCACAACTTATGTCAGCGCGTACACCACCGTTACCCGCGCCCGGTCCGTCGCTCAAAAGAACAAAGGCCGCAAGGCTGTCAAGGAATGGAAAGTAAACGACACAGTCTCCGTCTACCGCCCCAAGCATTCCAAGCAAGGAATTCCAGCCTCCTCCGTTCTTCAGTTCGACGGCCCCTACACCATCGTTGAACAGGTCAGCTCAAACTGCTTCAAGCCGCGCCATCTCAAGACCAACAAGGTATTGAAACGCATCGACCGCTCACACCTCGCTCCGTATACTGCACCCACTTGACGGCCTCGCCCCGCTCAACACAGTCGCAGTAGACGATCACGACGACGACTCAGTGAACTACACCATCGGCGAAGTCGTAGCATTCATCGACCGCGATCAGGTTAAGCTTGGCATCGTTATAGACGAGGACTCAGAGAACGAGGAAAACGACCTCGTAGTTCACCAGCTCGGTACGACCTCGGACAAGAACCCTCTCTTCCGTCCCATCTACGAAGATACAAAGGACCAAACCACTATCCAACGCTGGGGTAATCCCCTGGCCCATTGGAAGCCCCTTCTCTTCGACACAACAAACGATCAAGTCGTTCATCGACACATCGAGTGGCGCTCTCATCAGACCAACAAAGACAAAGGCCGACTTCCCGCCAGCGTTCTTAAGCGTCTCAAAGGCCCTCTCATCACCGGCGAATCCTTCCCGCTTCATGTCTTCCAGAAAGGTAAACAAGCTACATCGAAGGAATAGCCACCTCGACACTCTCAAGTGGGTTTTACCCATCGTACCGGCTTCACCCGCCACAGCCCAGCGCTTTTCCCACTTAGCCCGCCATCGTCCCTAGTCAAGCTACGCCACGACCAGAGTATCCCTGTAAGTCCTTGGTTGCCTTTTATGCCTGCAGGTCAACAATCATCCTCATCGAATCTGAACACCTCAGTGATTATATTGGCATGGCATAATTGGTGCATTAAAGTTGGTTCATCTCGGCTGTGCGATACATGGCCACCTAGCTTCCTACGGCTCGACGTCAGCTCCCCGATATCAACGCATCGCTACTGCGCCTCAATTGTCTCAGTCCCGCTTCCGCATCCCGATATCCGGCCCCGGCTGATCTCCGTCTACACTGCGCTACACATCGACGCACTTCTTTTTCATCCTCCTCCTGGGTTTAAAGAGACTCATCTTTCTCTTTTCTCCTACTTTTTTCTGAGACAAGTCACTGACCAATCGTTAGTCACTCACTCTGTACGCAACTCTACTCAACCTGACTGAGCACTTTAACGACCGGCCAAAACCACTACCGTTGACACTTTACTGTTTTTGACCGATCCGTTAGATTCTCCTCTGCACGACGTTTTGACTTCACTAACTAGCTTTCGATTTCGTCTGTGGACATCACCCCCGAATTATCAGGTGAAAACTTATTTATAGATTTCGTCTGGCCGGACACGTCTGAAATGCCAATTTGATCCTGGTCTTTTGGCGGCTTTTTGTCTTTGCGTCACTGAGCTAATATAACGAGACATCATTCTCTTTTTGAGGACTGTGTTTGCTTATATTACCGACTTACTCTTCCATTGAGCTATCGTTGGGGATAGTACATTTGGAGTCCATAGCTAAAGGCTGATTTCTTTTCTGATCTGTGGTACAGACATCAGATAAGCACACATTTATTTTTCGCTGATCTGTCGCAGAGACATCAGACGAAAACAAACACTCCTACTCATCCTCAAACAAAAAACTTACAAACAAGCAATCAATTTGTCACAAGCTGGCATAACCTTTAGCCCTTGTGCACATTTGGCTTCTGTGTGCTAAGATACCAGACCACACCTACTCCACTCCCTCTTGCTGCTTGCATAAAGCCAAGTAGGACAAGTGCGAAACAAACATCAAACAAACACACAGACAGAGGAGAAACGAACAAAGCACTCCCACTCTCTGGAACCATTTTCCTTGCATTTTCTCTGCAGAAACCAGAGGAAATTGCACATCTCTCACACAAGAGCAAGACAAGTATCGAAGCACTGTCCGACGACAGACTGACTTCTACAAAACAGCTCTTTTGACCAAACTATCGTTATCTGTGTAGGGCCTGACGCCCCATAACTATTTCAACAGAGAAAACGAAGAAGGAGAAAAAGGTTGCATATAGTGATAAGAATAACAGAAAAAAAAAAAAAAAAAAAAAAAGCAGACGAGAGTCTCATAACATAAGATGGAAGACGAGAATGAGCAGGCTGGTGTGACACCAACTGATTATGGTCCTAGTGAGGGAGGAGAGGAGCAGGAGCAGGAGACTCAGTACTCAGAAGAGAGGGGGGATAGAGATGGAGAGGAGAGAGAGGAGTACGACAGCCGATGTAGAGCCGACAGGGGGAGGTGATGCACAAGAAGCGAGTGCAGGTCAGACTGGAGGCTCTCCACTGACAGAGGCAGAGAGAGAGGAGATGGAGGATGTTGGCCAGAATGTCCCAAATACATGGGAACAGTTGGCTACATATGATGATGAAGAGTCCTTCTTCCTTAACTACCCAACCTATTATAAAACACACATCTACATTCCTTACGAGAAAAGGAATAGACCAGGACAAGGTCAAAGCAACCTCCTGATCAAAATTCCCTGCCTTGCGAAGCCTCTCTTCAACAAAGTGAGGTTTGAGGAAGAAAGAGTGCCATTGCAGGATATCAAATATGGCGACAATCTTACACTGTGCGACATATACGACATATCTGCAACACTCTACGCTGCTCTGCTCGTTGCGGAATTTCATGAACGCACAAACATACAGTGGAAAAATAAACGCACAACTGCAGCATGGCTGTCTGTCTGTGGTGTCCCCACTGATATCAAGAATCTAGAAAGAAAGTTCGAAGGTAGAAACCAAAGTGGCATTGAGTTTGCCCTTGAGGCTTTTGTAACTGCCTTCACACGGGCTTACAACGAGATGTACAAAGCCCTGAAAGACAACACAAGGCAACATCCTGTTTACGAGGAGGTTGACCAGTCTTGTCAGGTGCTTGAACGCCTCACACAACTCCATAAGGGCCTCTTTGAGGGGAAGGAGCAAAAACCAGCATGGAAGCAATGGGCCCACACCAAGAATCACACTCTCATTAAAGGCCCTCTCACAACAATCCCAAATAATAACAGAGCTGATAAGTCTTCCATGAGAGAAAAGGCACACTTCCTCTCTAGTGCCACAGGGCTTGCACAGTTCGTGACTGATCTAGCACGACAGGTGAAAGAAGAAGAGACGAGACAGAAAGAGGAGAAGGAGCAGAAGGAGAAGATAGCTGTGGCAATGGCAGTAGCACGGGTGGCTCCACAGCCAACGGCTCCACCTACCACATCTAACCCAGCTCCCAAGAAAGCAGGAGGAGGACCCTCAGGAGGAGGACCCCAAGGGGGAGGGACAGTAATTAACTTGACTGCCTCCCAGAAAAAAAATCAGGCGTTGCAGGCAGCCCTAGCTAAAATCAAAATTGGGGGAGGGGGCCTTAAGCTCTATGCTATCACTGCCAATGAGGCTGACACAGAGAAGACCCTCATGACTAAGTTCAATGAGATGGACAGATGCTTCCAGCAAAACTAGTGTGAGGTGGAGCAGGAGTGTGAAGTCCTAGAACATCTCTGTGATCGATCCCTCCTTGGAGCTGGTTTTGATCGTATAACTTACGAGAAGTACAGAGGAGAGGAGGAGCCAGCAAGGAAAGGTGGACATGCACAGATGAGTTGTACTCTGGCCATTGCTGCCCTCATTCGATACTTTAAGGCAAGTGGATACCAACACTTGTGCACGGGCACATTGATTGGGTTTGAAATTTTCGACTTAGTATCGGAGCAGTTGCAGTCTATCAATCAGCTTGCATCTGTCTTAACAAATGTGGGCACCCAGTACACTCTCTTTTATAACCATAAAGCCATACTCCAATATTTCTTCAGTGATTTGCACGTCTACAACAAAATTAAGCTCACACTGCTCATGCAAGACTGCAAAACCTTCGACAAGGTAAAGCACTTGAACCTTTTGAAGATGAGCGTCTTTGAGGCCACGACTAAGGCCGTGAGCCCAAAAATGTTGTGGACCGAAGTAATGACCGCTTGTCAGAGGCTCGACAGCCAGACAGCATCCTTGATCGGTTCTGCATCGGCTTCTGCTCAACCGCAAGCCGCACATACGCAACGATCTCTAGGAAAGCGACGAAGAGAGAACAGTCGTGAAGCTAACACACCTTGTATTCGTTGGTGGGCACGGGCACAATGCTTCAAACACACAAATAAAAAATGCCCGTACAACCACAATGTCGAGGACACCCGCATCCGAAACACACTCCTCAAGAACGTACTACTGGTCGGACGAAATCAACACCGTCGCCGTTCTGCGCCGACTGCGCAATGATCAGGGGGAGAAATTACAGGATGTCGCGGACCATGACCACGAACTAGCTGACGCGATCAATTCTCTTTCGCTAGAGATGATCAGAAGACGGCAGCCATAGAAGCCGCAAGTAGAGGAAGAGGTGGAACACGAGGAAGCGAAGGAGGGAGAGGAATCAATCGAGGAGGAGGAGCCCCTTTCGCACGAGGCACATACACTCGCGGGGGGGAGAGAGGATTTGTGAGAAGAGGAGGAGGAAGAGGTGTATTTCAAGGTAGAGGAGGAGGAAGATGGGTTAGCCGAGGTGGATACGACAGCGCAGAGCGCCCGTACCACAGAGATGGGGGCTGGGCAGACGGCTCGAGCTCAAGCTCGAGTTCCTCAGCACCACAGGCCTATGCGACATCAGGCGCAACCACTACCGACACTGATGCCGACTCAGGTAACAGATTTGAGGTAGTCCAATGACTAGAGA